>JANHFX010016932.1:0-73061 GCA_027560015.1 Chloroceryle amazona | reverse complement strand
ATTACAATTTTATTTTATTTATTACTATTATTACTATTTGTAATTCCTATTATTTTTATTTGTGTTTCATGGAACCCAGTGTTGATAGTGCAGGGAGGAATCTGCTTTCACTTGACACTCTTTGAGTATTGCTATAATTAGATTTTTTTTATGTGAGTGAATATCCACATAAGCAGGTAGAGAAGGTATTGATGTTCATTGTCATAGGGCAGATTAAGAAATGTTATTTCCTAGACATCTGCTTTGACTATCAGCCTCAGAAAGAAGATAGCTCTGGACCTTTTAAGTCATAGGGAAGAATACAATTTATGGAAGGTAACATAGTTACCATTCGACTCCTGGAAAGCTGTACAGCAAACCTGATTTTGGGTGTGATTTAGAATATAATGAATTCAGGGAAGTTGTAGTTTTATCAAGGTCATTGGTCTTGAAACTTTTCTCAACAGTCATTTTGAAAGACTATCACTAGCTAAGCCCAATAAGTAATACTGTATCAAAACATCAGTGAAGAAAAACAGTTGGTGGCAAAATACTGTATCATAGAATGCTTTGGGTTGGAAGAGGCCTTTAAAGGTCATCCAGTCCAACAATGCTGCAGTGATCAGGGACATCTTTTAACTAAATGGGGTTCCTCAGAGCCTTGTTGAGCTGAATGGTCTAACCATGAATGGTTACAATGAAGGTTTATCACTTCACTGGGCAAACCACCCTCACCTGGGTGTTTCACCACCCTCATCGTAAAAAAAACCCTTATTTTTATCTAGTCTAAATCTACCCTCTTTTAGTTTAAAACCATTAACCCTTATCCTTTCACAACAGGCCCGGTTAAAAAGGTTGTCCCCATCTTTCTTGTAGGCCCCCTTTAAGCACTGAAAGGCAGCAATAAGATTTCCCTGGAACCTTCTCTTCCCCAGACTGAACAACCTTAACTCTCTCAGTCATTTTTAGTATGAGAGGTGCTCCATCACTCAAATGACTTTCGTGGCCCTCCATGTCTTTCTTGGACTCCTGAGATGAACACGGTACTCCGGGTGTTGTCTCACTAGAGTGGAAGAGCAGAATCATCTTCCTTGATCTGTTGGCCACACTTCTTTTGATACAGCCCAGGATATGGTTGGCCTTCTGGGCGGTGAGTGCACATTGCTGACTCATATCCACAAGGTATCCATTCTGGGCCTTCCTCTGGTGCTTCCATCTGTGGGATATATGCACACCTGCCTGTAGCTCTCCATAGAGAAGCAGTATGGAAGAAGCAGAGCTATCTGAATTGACCATCAGGTGAGTCATGCCTCCACTGTTAATGTGATTATGGTAGAGGGACACACCTCTCAGTAGCTGTATTGCCTGCTTCCCGCCCAAATCTCTCTACCACTGAGGCTTCTTTGGTGTGGAAATTGACATTAAAGCTAATACATTGCATCACATTTTTAGGAAATTTAGAATTTGCTTCTGAGAAAGACTTTTGTTTCTTGTCTTCTCTAAAAAAGGCAAGATCTGCATGAGACATCTGCTTTATCTGCACAATTAGAAGGGAAGATAATGTGCTGTTTCACAAATACAGAAGTAGAAAAAGACTTTCTTTCAATAGCTTATGGTTGATATGGATAAAGACGAATGTAATAAGGATAATACAAGTTCTTTGATTGTGTTTATTTTTATTTTCCATTGCTTTTTTGCCTTACCTCTTCTGAGTTAGCTTTGTGGCTTTTCAGTAGTTTTCTGAAAAGCATCCCTGAGGATAAGATTTTTGCAGCCATTTTGCTGATACAGTGGTATCAACTGATATTAGCTGAACCAAAGCTGTCTTTCTCTTTGAATTATGCATTCCTCTAAGTATAGTTCCCCAACCCTTTTCTAAGTAGTATGTGTATTAAAAAGTGTATATATGTACATATAGAGCCATATGTGTGTATAGCTTTTATAAGCCTGTATAAATTTTAATTTTTTCTTATTTTTAGATCTTAAACTTACTTTTTACAACAGTGCTTTAAAAGGTATGTTATTATAGAATTAGTCTTTGTTGGTTTGCATCTGATTTTATAAGCACTCATCAGAACGGTATCATTAATTTCATTAAAATGGGAAAATTTTGCTATGATTTTCAGATTAATAGTAAATTTCATGGCTTGAAAATATGAGCCCTGCATTGTGACATGACTGCAACAGAAGAAATATTCACAGAAGCAGGCGGGAAACAGGTACCAGATTTGTGCTCATTGACCTTGTTGTTGTCTAGTGGCTTTCTTTACAACACACCCTCATTAATGGCAGCAGAAGTTCGATCAACATGGAGAATCAGGGCAGTGTGGGGGTCTAATTATTGCAGCAGTGTGTGTGTGTGTGTGTGTGTGAGAGAGATAATGGCCATTTTGTACCCTAGAGTGTAACAACAAAGACAACAGGTGCCAAGATTTGAAGGGCTCTACAATAATGGGTAAGGACTCCTTAGTTTTTAGTAATTGTCATAGCAATTAATCACAGTGAGAAACTTTTGACTGAATCTTTCCTTGACCGATGTTTTCCTGAAGAGACAGAGGGCTTGGTTTCCCACCCACATCCCATTCAGCAGCAGTTCCAGGGACAAGTAGGCCTATGTTCCAGGGGAAGTGTTGGAGGGTAGCTCTGGCTCTGCCACAGCAATCTTCCCCTGCGGTGCAGATGTCTCTTCAGCCGTTTCTGACTTTGAGACCCTGCTTTTCTACGTTGTAAAAGCAGCTCTGCTGAAAAGACAGTAAGGTCTCAGGCTCTCTTATTTTCCCTTTATGTTATACGTAAAGGAAGGCAGTCCCTGTTACTGCATTTCTCTGGCTTTGGTACCTTGAAGCATCTTCCCTCTCTGCTTGGAGGTGGCTGAGTCTTTCTTAACAAGGTGATAGGGAATTGGTGTATATGGAGGACATATTCTCCCTCGCTGCTAGCTTCAGCTCAGAAGATTAACCTTCAGTTCAGTTTCAACTCAGAAAATCAAGCACAGGCATATATTTTACAGCTCATGTGTACTTAGAGTGGATGGAAGAAAGTGAAAGCTAGTCATAAAAATAAGGGGCAGCGTTACAGCTTTTGCAGCCATGTCATCAAAAATATTATTTGTTGGGTTTTTTTGGTTTTTTTTTTTGCACTGAGCCACTTGCAGTCTGTACTACCCTGAACAGAGATTTTGTATGGCTTTTTTTTTCCCCTCAGTTTCCAGCAAGGGAAACAAATACTCTGCTTCGCAAGTGAATCCACTCATGCTTGTGATACATCTACAGGCTATGTATGAGAATTATACCAACAATTACTGTCTAGGAGTGCTCTGCATGCAGATTCCACACAGAGCATTGAAAATGTATCACATAGTTATGGGAAACACAATAGGAATCTTTCTGTGAGTGAAATAATTATATTTTAGCCACATTGGAAACAAACAATCTAGCTAGCTCTAAGTCTTTATTTGGAAGTAAAAAGATCATTTATGCATTGTAATGCACCCTTGTCCAAGTAATTGTGCTGGAATATTGTAGGAAAGTCTTTTGAACAGCTCTGTAATAGCCGTACTGTTGGATATCGTTAGTAGCCCACAATAGTATTTCTAACCATGTGCAAATTCATCTTTTATTCCTTTGTAATTTATCACATGGTTTTCACCTTCTATGTATTTCAAGAGAAATTAACTGTACTTGAAATGCTTCCCAAGTCAAATCAGCTCCACACATAGATTAGATGATCTTATGTTGGTGTAGGGTAGAAGTGCCACCATGTGCTGTCAGAAGGGTGCTGAAAGATGGGGTGGTTCAGAGGAGAGCCACAACACACAGAAGGTTGCTGTTCAAGGTCTGTTTATCTGGTAAGCACAGTGCTGAATAAGGCAAGTGGAGCACTTTCTCAAAGGTCTCTAACATGCCCATTTGAAATACTTTGATGAGGTTTTTCAGTAAAGTTTCTTAAAACCTTTTAAGCATAAAAATCTTTTCATGAACAGTAGCTGAATAAAAGAGAGGACATACATAACCAGTGTCACTTCTCCAGGAATAGAAATTGAAGAAATTATCCCTAAATATGGTATCTCCAAGTATCCTCCTGCAATGACCAGTTACTTCTCTAATCTGCTGTGCCTGGTCTTGTGGTCCTGAACAGTCAAACAACATCCGTTGCTTCTTATACCTGCACTAGATCAAGTATCTTAAAACAGGAGCATCTTGAAAAATACTCCCCAATGAAAGTCTTAATGAGTTTGGACTGTTTAATTTAACAGACAAACAAAAGTGAGACTTGACTTGATAGAATGCAGAGTAACTTCAGCATATTAAAGGACTTCATTGTAGTGAGGAAGGGCATAATAATGTGCTCAGGGCATGAACATAAACATATCCCCATCAGCTACACAGATTTATAAGAGGGAGCATGATTAGCTGCTGGAGTAAACTTAGCAGGAAAGTGATGAATTGTCAGTCCCTTGATGTTCACGGGTTGAGACTGAATGCCTTTCAAGATGATATGCCTAAGGCAGTCATAAATCATGCTTTAGTCTAATTTATGTTACAGCTTAATATGAGTAAATAAGGTAAATGGGTGAAATAAACCTGTGACATTGATAATAATCCAATTGTTCCTTCAGACATTAAGTATCTGGAAAAATGGAGTGATCTCAAAGTCTCTGACTGAAACATTAACAAAATGAAGCAATGCTTGCAAGTGCCATAAGCACATTTTCAAATGGGTGGCAGATTTTTTTAGTACATACATGCAGAGTACTTAATTTTCTCACTTTATATTTTGGCCAAGGTTTTGTGGAAAAGATATGTTGCATTTCTGAAAGTAGTGTAGCCATCCCATAATCAGCTGAATGCATGTGCACCTTTCACAGGTGCATGTGTGTAGTATGCAAATGGCAACCATGGGCTGAATTTGGTAACATCTGTTGTGAAGCCCAACTTCTTGCTGACTTTTTCAGAAGAATTCAGTTGTGCAAAGTTTTAAAAATAGATTTGTAGGACATTTCTATGTCAAATAGACATAGCATCTTTCATTTGGAACATCATTCCCCCAGTCCTTCTAGAATCTAATAGAAAGTATTTTCAAATAGTAATAGTATTCTAGGCAGAAATCCAGAACACTGTATTTGCTGCCTGAAAATATAATTTAGGACTTGTAATGTATTCCCTAATTAAGAATATCATGCACAGTAGTGATTTTATTATTCATTTATTATCTGGACCATTGAACTAATTTGAAGAAAAGCAGCATTCTCGGCAGCACAAGTGAAGAGGCTGCCTTTCTATTTTTACAAATAATTTTTTTTTTTTCCAGTTAAAGGGACAATAATGTATTTGTTTGAAAAATAAGGACTTGCTATACCTTGCTATACAATTATTGTTAGACTTTAGCTAAATACAGTTTATATTTCTTGTCTGAAGAAACATGCAGGATTACTTTGATGAGCTTTTTGTTTTGTGGTATATGAGTAATAATTCATAAAGGTAAATGAATAGAAGATCTAGAACCAAAATAAATACCATGTATAAAATTTTTAACTGCAAGACTAAAGCTAATTTTCAATCATTTGGAAAAAAATAGAGTACATAAGATTTAAAAATTGGAAGTGGTTGTTCTGTACTTATTTCCTGTTGCACCAAGCCTGCAACTATAAACTTTGGTTCCTATGTATTACAAGTTTTTATCCATCAGTGATAAGTGGAGTCAAGGTGTTACAGGTTCAGGATGCAGAGATTTGGCTCTGAAGCTTCAACTGTAGCTGCAGACCCAGGTGGGTCTGCAGGTCCACAGGTCAGTCCCTGTAGATGGCCCAAAGGCATAAATTGCCACATTCTTCTACATGGCAGAATGTATTTGTGGATACTATATAATACAGAATATATAGTTTATAAAATCCATTATATACTCTCCAAAATTTGTCTGTTTTTTCATTTGTTGATGGAAGATGTTGGACTGCTCTTCCCTTAAGCACTTGTGACTACAGATACTACTGGTTTTGTTTTTCTGAACATTCAGATGCTACCCACATTTCATTAATACTAAATTATAAAGGACAAGGGTTTATTTTTTCTGAATTTTATTAGACATGCTTCACATTTTCCAGAAAAGTATATTCCATTTATCCAGATCATGTTTTTTGAATTTCCATGGCTTTTTCACTACACATCTTTTAACTAAATTTTCTCTATCTCTGCTCTCTAAAATCCTGAAATCAAGACCTCAGAAAGCTCTTTGTGTAGTATAAACGTGCAGTTCATTTCCAGTTTCTTAGTAAATTGGTATAGGGTAAAAAATTGGAGATTCAGGACAAATAATTTGGAAAACTAAAGTCTGAACCCTAGAACTGAGCAATGCTACAACGGCACCGGAGTGATCATTCACCTTTCTTATTTAGATCTCCACATACTGAAGTTCCTTATGCTTTATTGGAATGAAATTAAAACATCAAGTATGCATATGTTCTCAAATCTCTCTCTTTTGGAAAAAATCATGATTGTAATTTTTTCTGCTTAGCACATTTTATTTTATGGTTTTACTTCTGTGTTATGAGAGATGGTTTTTACAGTATGTTACTTCTGTACTACACTACAAATATAAAAATGATTATAATATGACCAAATTTATAATGTTGTTTATGCAAATGAGTTCTAATTTGGATTCTGTCTAGCTGAAACTAGTGCAAGTTCCAAACTAATTCTTCCAGACTTATTTTTTGACTCATGACAAGGCATTGTATTCAACAAATGCAGCATAAAATGTAAGGATTATGTAGACAAAGCTCAAAGGTAAACTCAGTGTTCCACTCTGCTAACAAAATTTGCTTATTTATCTTAAAATTATGAACTGTTACACTTCAATAATTCTCTTTTAGACCACAGAATATGTCTGGAGTATTACATTGCATTTCTAAATTTTCTGTTGAACGCAACAGAGAAATTATATTGCCCTTTTACTTGCTGACGGCTGTCTCACAAAAAAGTAATAAGATACAGAGAGAAGATAGCCTGGAGCCCAGGATACCATTATGGCCTGTAAGCTCTTTGGTTTTTCCCAGCATGAGTTTGCTAATTCACATGTTAATTGGCATTCACATATCATCACTTTGTCATTAAAGATCCAGTTACTGCATTCAAGCACAGTATTAGGAAGACTATCTCATCATATCTTCTGTTGGCACAGGGTACTTTTCCTTTCTATACCAAAACAACCCAAGCCCACGCATTACTGGAGTGGAAATGTCAGTTATAAAAGGTTCTACATATGTATGTATAGCAAGTTTTTTTTTATTTTTTCTGTGCTAATAAAATTAGATAAGAAACTTCTGTACATACGTTTTAAATCCATTACTAAATACAGCTTTACCTTCAGAGAAAATCAGATTAAGCCATTTAGTCTTGTCTAACACTAGGTCATAATCATAATTTTTTTCCTTCATGCTAAAGTAGCTTAATCCATTAATCCTTATACAAAATGTAAATGTTTATATTAGACAATTAAATTAAGGCTTTGTTGTACTCCTGTTCTCTTTTTCTTTTGATGTACACCTGATTTATTATTCAACACATTTTGTCTTTCATGTTTTTACTTTCTGCACTGTAACTCTGCTGCTTAAAAATCCTAATGTATGTTCTAGGTGATACAAGGGAAAACCAAGTTTTCCTCTGGCTCTGAATTTTAAGCAAGTGTTTATTATATTTTAAACTGAATTTCTATTTTTTTTTTTTAATTTATTTTTTTTTAATTCCTGCTCAATTTGGTGTCCTCTGCAGCCTTGCTGAGGAAGCACTCAATCCCTTTAACTAGATTTCTGATAAAGCTGTTGAACAAGACTGGTCCCAAAACTGATCCCCGGGGGACATCACTGGTGACTGGCCACCAATTGGATTTAACTCCATTCACTACAACTCTCTGGGTCTGGCTGGCCAGCCAGTTTTTAACCCAGTGAAGACTACACCACCTGTCTATGCCATGTGCCACCAATGTTACTGATTAAATGTTTAGTGTTACTCCTTACTCTAGAAGCCAAAATATGCCACCAAAATATGAAAAATAATTTCAGTGGTACCTGCATTAAGCCCCCCAAGGGTGCAGAATTGTGGTGGAAACTAATATCTTGATGTGATGAAGTGAAAAATTCCTGTATGATACTTATTAAACCAAAGGAAGACAAGGACAATCATCTCAATATGATGTAAGATGACATATTCTTTTATATAAATTGAAAATGGATGGGAGCATATCTGCAGGTATTTTGGAGGAAGTGTTTAAGATCCAAAACCATCTTGTTAATTGGTGATTTGGTCTGAAAAGCAGGATGCAGTTCAAGCAGGAAAAAATGAAAATTACTGCACTTCAGTAAGAACAATCAGCTGAGCAATGAAAGATAGAAACCAGCTAGATAGGCAAAAGTTAGAGAAAAATGAGAAGAGATGTTTTATTGAAGGGAACACCTGTTGTCAAATTCATGTTGTTGTGAGGGGAAAACAAAAAAGAACAACAACAACAAAAAGAAATAAAAAAACCAAACATCTGGTATCATGGTTTGATTCTTGCACCTCAAACAAAATACTGGCCAGGTGAAGAAACTATAGAGAAAAGCATGGAGAGTGATGAGTAGTCTAGAAAACATGACCTGAGGAGGAAGGAAATAATCTGTTTCCTTCTTCCCGTGACTAGAGGGAATGAGTTAATGTTGCAACAAGGGATCTGTAGACATTAAGAACTGTTTTCTGACCAAGATCTGGGATAGACTGAAGAGAGCTCTTGTGGAGCATTTATCACTGGCGTTTTTTATGAATGGGTTACACAAAGGCCAGTGAGGATGATTTTGGTGCAGTAGATACTGATTTAGGAGGAAGAAATGAAGATCTTATGAGATACTTCCAGTTGTGCTTCGTATAATTAGTAAATATTCTAGCATGCATTTACATAAAAGAAAGAGTAATATTAAAATAGAAGCAAACCAAAAAATATTTACATGTTTTTTGTTTAAAGTTCTTTTTTTTTTTTTTATGGTGACCCTTCTTGAATGACTTCACCTTTCATATTATGTAATTCAGCTTATGTTTTGCCAGTTAAACTGATGTCACAAGTCACCATAGGTTTTTCCTATACAACCCCTTCTGTATGATAGGAACTGTCCAGGAAGTTCTATAAAGGCATGATTTTATCTTTCCCTATATATCTTCTTAAAGCTTACCATGGCTCTGAGGCTACCTAGTCTACAGCAAGTTACACCCTTGGAACGTTGTAAGAAAAAAATGGTATTTTATGGTTTCATGGGGGTAACCCCTTTTTTTTTTTATTTTTTTCCCCCTCTTTCCACCTTTATTACTTGCATGACAACAATATGCCTTTAGATGCATGAAGAATCTGAGAAATCCCTCAGAATACTGTCTCCCAGGCCAAATGCTAATGTTCAGGTAGGAATGTCCACTGCTTTTATCAATATTGCTGTAAAATCCAAGTCTCAGCTCGCTTGAATTTTTTCTGTCAGCTGATTTATGTTTCTAGTCAAAATGTGTTGAAGGCGGAAAATGGACCTGAATGGCCTTCAAAAGAAGTGGAGTTCAAATTGAAACTCTGAACATAGGAAAACCTTTCTAATCTTACAATTTCCTTCAGAATGTATTACTTAAACATTTTATTCTTCCTTGAACATGTTTTCAATCTTCTTTGATTTTTTTACCACTTTAGAAAAAAGCCTGTTTCTTTGACAATCCCTTGAGGAATTACATTTTCATATACTCTACAGCAATGTACTCACATGGTGCTTAGATCTAAGATTGACTATAATTTAGAATTGTGAAAATTCTAGCGAAATGAAACAAATGAAGGGATTTTCTATCCTTCAGTCTCTCAGATCCAGCACTGACATCTGAAAGAACCCTCTCAGGTGCATTTTTTTGTACTCTGTTCTCACGACATCACTGTAGCTCTTCTGTCCTTATGTTGCAGCACTACATTTGTGAAACCAGAATTGCAGCCTGGTACTATATCTGCCATTCAGTGCACATCCACCTCAGATTTTCACAGTTTTTTAAATCCTCTCTTGTATGTGTTCAGACAAGAGAGGAGGTCCTAAAACTTAGTCCTCATAACTGGCCCCGAAGCATGTCGGCATCTCCCATGCTTTCTCTTCACATATTTTTGTCCCAGGTATAACTTCTTCCACATAGCTGTGATAAATCCCTAGGCAGAGAAAATATACTCATCCAGTAAGCTCATATATGAGTTTTAGATGCACATTTCTGAAAAAAAAAAAAAAAAAGGTCATAGGATTTGCTGATGCAGAGTAGAACTTGGGTGTTATATCACACTCTTTTTCTGTCTTTAGCAGGAAGCCAAATATGTTTTGCTTCCTGAGGTAGTGGGAGTATTGAAAGAAAGGGAGAAGAACCTTTTATAATACAGTTTGTCTTTTATGGAATTCATGAATTAAAATATTCCACAGACTGAATTTTTCGTTCATGGCCTCTGTTCCTCACAGATGGATGAAAAGTGGATAATTATAAGTGAGGAAGTCAGAAGACCTGGTGCTGTTAGTACCATTGCTGAGTCATGAGCAGCCTGGAGCAAATTTCTTTATGGCAACTTGGTATATCTCACTCTATCCATGAGGTTATTCATTTCACAGCAGTTATCAGTAGCACATTGGGACAGTCTTGTTCTATATATATTCTTCCCTATACGTAAGAGGATTATGTCAGTATGGAGATCCCTTTCTTTGACTTTGGAGACTTGTTTAATTGGTGATAACTATTGGACTTCCTTTCCAAACATACAGAAATTAGGGCAGGTTGTAGAATGTCTCTGACAGAGTACCAAGCTTGACTTACTAAGAAGTTCTTTCTTAAAAGGGAGATCAGAGGGCCCATTATCACAAGCCCATTATTTGCTCCCTTTGGCTACTTAAGTGTAGCCAGGTGGCTGAACACTTAATCATCTGCTAGAAACATCTATTTCTTCACTTTTTGGAACGGACTGGCATATTTCTTTCCATGGTCACAAATATTAAACTAGACTTTTGTGTTATGTATCCAAGTTCAAAAAATATCCAGTTCCTAGCCCATGAGAAGTATTTTTGTCTAACAGAGAAGGATTGACTGTTCTTCAGTTTGTAATCGCCTCAGAACTTTGGGCCATCTATAGTTTTATCTCCAACCTTGTCTGACTCAAAGCATCATCCTGGCTTCTGGTCCCATGCGTTGGGTTTGCATAGCAAGGGTTTGGTAGCTGGGGGGTGCTACAGGGGCAGCTTCTTTGAGAAGCCGCTAGAAGCATCCCTGATGTCTAACAAAGCCAATGTCATTCAGCTCCAAGATGAACCCGCTGCTAGCCAAGGCCAAGCCCATCAGTGATGATGGTAGTGCTTCCAAGATAATATATTTAAGAAAGGGGGAACACGCACCCCTGACAACTTCATCCAGAGAGGGGAGTGAGAATATGTGAGAGAAGCAACTTTGCAGACAGCAAGGTAAGTGAAGGAGAGGAAAGAGGTGCTAGAGCAGAGATTCCCCTACAGCCTGTGATGAAGACCATGGTGAGGCAGGCTGTCCCCCTGCAGGCCATGGAAGTTAATGGTGGAGCACATATACACCTCCAGCCCATGGAGGACCCTTTGCTGCAGAGTCCTCCCCCTGAGGAGGAAGGAGCAGCAGAGACAACATGTGAGGAACATTCTCCGTCCCCTTGTGCCACGGGTGAGGAGGTAGAAAATTCAAGAGTAAAGTTAAGCCTAGGAAGAAGGGAGGGGTAGGGGAAAGATGTTTTATGATTTTGTTCTTATTTCTCATTATCCTGCTCTGATCTAGTAGGTAATAAATTAAATTATTTTCCTTAAGTCAAGTCTGTTTGCCCATAATGGTATCTGGTGAGTGATCTCTTTTCATTCTTACTTCAACCCATGAGACTTTTGTTATATTTTCTCTCCCCTGTCCAGCTGAGGGAGGGTGCGGTGTGTATTTGATAGACCGGCTTTGGCAGGCACTTGCATCCAGGCAGAACTGTTTTCATGTTAGTTTTCTAACACTAGACAAATGACAGTGACTAGATTATTTCACAGATTTTTCACCCTGCTTCTCGTGTTATTTTCTGTTCTGCATAGCTCTCCCATTTTTAGTCTCTAGGCAGTTGATTGAAAAAGACAAAGAAAAAATCCACAGTTTTCAAGTTCTTTTTCTCTGTATAAGGATATATGTTTGGATTTTTTTGGTTGTGGGTTTTTTTGGTTTCGTTTGGTTTGGTTTTTTTTTTGCTAAGGCAGATCTTGACTGACATTCACTGTTGGTTTATTGGTGCATCTGGAGTGTCAGAAGCTCCACATGACCAGGCAGCTGCAGGGCAGGCACACTTGAACAGCAGTGAACAGTTTGCCTTTCATGTCAAACAGTTCATTGATTGCGTAACTCAAGAAAGCTAGTGGAATACATGGCTGAATAACTACACAGTCAAACCTTTGTAGAAGTGTAAAATTCACATTTATTGGGATAAAAGTGAAAAGACAGCAAATCGTACATTTAAAATAACTTCCAGAAATAAAATATTTTCTAGATATTACTCTACACATTACAGCTGAAGAAATTTCTTTTGCCTAACTTAGAAACAAAAGGTTTTAGCTTTAGTTTAGTTGTGTGGTCAAATATTAATTCAGCTAATGGATATTTTATATGAAAAAGTAGTAAGAAAAGAGATAAAACTAAATAGGTTGGGAAATGTATATAATGTGTTTCTTGTAGAAAGAGATGAAAAAGGCTGTTTTCCCCACCATTGGTGATAGAAAATATTATCTTAACCACAAAGGTGAGTTTAGTCAATGATACTTGCACAAAAAGTAGTAAAGAAAAAAAATTGCAGTATATTAAATGATTCAACCAGCTTGCTCTAGTTTAGATTCCTCAATGACAAGGGAAAATGAGTAAGCTGCAGAATAGCATGAATTCCTTACTATCCATCTTTTCATGCTGAACATCCAGTAAATGGCCAGTTAAGCAAAAACTGTCTAGTCTTCTGTTCTTTAAAGAAAGTGCTTTTAGTTCATCATCTTATTTTAAAAGTGTACGTGTACTTGCAAAATGACTAGAAACCTTTATCTACAAAACTTGCATGTATTACATTACTTTGGATTTGGCAAATGACTTCAATTATTATTCTTGTTACAATTTTCAATGTAGAATATAATCTGTTAATGTTTTCTGCCTAATGTTACTGAAAGCTTGACTGATTATTTTTTTCAGTTTGTTCAGTCACTGGTGAGACATTTCGTTATGGTGTCTTTTGTAAGATTCAGAACAGGAAATGACTGACATTAAATGGCAGAATTTTTTTATAAAAGATGTTAAGAGTTTACACTACTATTATTGAAAGTAACTGAGATGAAAAGTACTCAAAAAAATAGTTGGATGCTCACTTAGAGCTAAAAAATTCAAGGATTGCAATACCCCAAACCCTAAGCAGCTGAAAACTTCAAACTTAATCTTGTTCTCAGTGAACTTCTTTCCATGGGAACACTGCTGACAAATTGGTTGACTCCTTTGAAGTATGGTGTGTCTAGTAAAACATGTAAGTTTGCATTTTACCAAGCTGCTTGTTCTTCTGAAAAAATGGCATTCCGCCTCCCTGTCGCTTCTATAGTAGATGGCCATTTGTTTCATATAATCAGTTCTTACATTTTCATCCGTAAGAGAAGCAGCAGGAAGCATGATCAGAAGTGCATAAAATTGTGTCTTTTCAGATTAAAAAAGAGCTCTTCAAAAGCAAAAGAACTTAAAAAAGTACTTGCTAATTGCTTGTGATAGAAATGTGTGCCTAATTTTTAATTTTAATATGTCACTTTAGCTTCTAACCTTTGCTTCTTGTTTCATTTTCTTAGCTAGATTAAAGAGCTCTTTACTACCTAGGTTTTTTTTTTCTCTCCATGAAGATACTTTCATAGAGTAATCAAGTTCGTCATACTTTTTGTTGAAAGAAACAGCGTGAGCTCTTTGAATCTTTAATTGTAAACCAGGTTCTTAGGTATTCAGATTTTCTTTGTAGCTTTCTTTCAGCATAGTTCAAAATCCTTAAGCATCTGTTTTGAGAAAGGAGCAACAGAACTTTTGAGATCTTTCCAATGAGTAGAAAAGTCAGATACACTGCAGGATCTACCTCGGAGTATATATTAATATGCAAATATAGTGTGTATATATACATACACTATATATAGTATATAGTATTAATACAGTATATATAGTATTTATAGTATTTATATAGTATATATATTTCTTTATATATGTGTGTGTATATGCAAAGGTTATATTAGTCTTTTCCGTGATCATATTTCATGGATGACTTGGGATATTCACAGTAGTAGATTCTACAAAAGATCCTAGAGAATCCAAACTTTATGAATGCCTCAATGAAACAACAAAAGCATGAACCTCGGCAGTAAGAAAATTGGAGAACTACTGTCCTGAATCTGTCCCTCAGCAAAATAATACATGAAAGAACATGAAAAAACACAGTAAATATGTTTCAACTACTCAGTGATGCACATATCATCAATCTGATTTTTAAAGTGCTCCAATATTTTTTAGTATATTCCTAAAATTGTGAATAAATTATTAATATTGTCACTGTACATAATGTATTCATATAGTGACTGTAAATTCTTGAACCATAACACCACATTTATCACCTATCTTGTCACACTTACTGTAATATTTTCAGCTTAGGCTGTGATTATATGTAAGTTCTAGCTAAGGAGACCTTTCGGATTTATGAAGTAAAAATATAGCTACTGAAATACTGTATAATTTTCAAATATTGGGGGTTCTTTTTCTTGCTTTGTGCAGATTTCAGCTAAGAGATATCTCATAATAGCATTTAATAACTATTCAGTATGCTCCATGCAGTACTGTGTAGCTCTTTATGAGCCAAGAAAATACATAAGGCATTTACTGAGTGAATCTTTCCTAGTTGAACTCCATTGCTGTGGAGTTAACATATTAAAACACATTTAAACACTTTGAAATGAATGAAGTACCATCCTTCTGTGTTCAGTGGGTGCTGTATCAATCTTTTGTTTAGTATGTATAGAGGCAGATTTACAGAAAGTATGAAAGAACAATCAGCTTAGATTATTTAGGATTCAGTACCAGTTTGATAGCCACAGGCATAATTCCTGTGCTTTTTACCAGTCTTACTACTGTCAGGACTCTGTGTTCCTGCTAGTTTACTTTCAGTGTTGCAGTCTGCCTTCTGAATTTTGGCATAAAGCAGATAAACAGATTTTCTCCCAAGAAACTGATCTAACTTTTTCAGTAAAATACAGAAACTATAGAACATGTTGCATATCCTAATATCTGTGCTGGTAGTATGTGTGTCTGAGCTCTAAGCAGTGTTTACATTCACACTTAAGTATGCTGAAAAAACAAGTGTACAAACTTTATACTGAAGTTTTGGTGGCAATGAAAGAAGTATAAAAGATCCTCAAAGGAAAGTAGTGTTTTCCTCCAGGTTTTTTGTTCTGTTTTGTTTTTTGTGTGTATTTCGTTACTGTGTTTGTTGTGTGGAGTATAGTGTAACTCAGGTTGGGAGGGACCTGAGGAGGTCTGTAGCCAAAATCTCTAAAAGAGTATCAGACAAGGTTGGTCAAGGCTTTATCCAGTCAAATTTTGCACAGCTTCTCTAGGAAACCTCTATGGCTGGACTGTCCTCAGAGTGAAAAACGTTTGGTTTTTTTTTTTTTAATTTCCAATTAGATGTTTAGTTTTGGTTTGGATTTTTGTTTTCAGTGTGTGTTACGCAGTCCATAGACTTATTACTGTGTTTTTTTCAGGTAATAGAAATGTTGCTTTCCAGGAAAAAGTAAGTAAATATACAGTTAGTATCAGAATTTAGCATCCTGTGACTAAGATGTATCAGACACTCTTCTACAGATCTTTGTGTTTAAGTGATGAAAGGCTGCTGAGTGATCATATTTCCCATTGCAGATGTAGCAGAAGTAAAGCCCTTAGTCTGTTGTAAATAACTTTTATTTTGTTTAAAATTTGCCAGGATTTGGAATAGTTTTTTGGCACATATCAATACATTAAAGGAATTCTTCTTGTATGTTACATGTAGAAAAGCTTCAGACAAAAATAACAGATCTTTCTAAGGAGATTCTCCAGTTATATTGGAGGTAGCATTGTGTGTTTGCTTTAAAAGGGCAATTACAGAGGTGAACTATGATGATTGTTGAACATACAACTCATTGCTGATGCAGCAAAACACACCAAATAAGGGAACTTGAACATGGAAATAAAATTAGTAATCACTAAAGATATATCAAAGACAATCCATTACAATAAACAGCTCAGGACATTAAAAACATTAATACACAGTAGACAATTTGCACTAATTGGCTACATTTCTGTAAACTGGGAGTATCGATTTTATTCTAAAGGCTACAGACACATTCTTTCTACTACGCTATCTTTTTGCCGTGCAGTGCTACAGTAGTTGAAACAAAGTAGGTGATGTTCTTCAGTGTAGGAGCTAATTAAGCATAGTTTCCTGCAAAAATCCTGCACAGTGTGTATCAGCTGCAATTTGCCTATGTAACTTTGACATCACATGCAAACAACTTAGTTGGTAGGTGCAGTGTCCATCTGATGTAAATATTAATTGATTTAATGGTTTTGCCTGTTTCAGCTTTCATAGGCTTAATTATGGGCATTATGCATAGTTGCATTCTTCATCCTAATTATATGCTGGCTCAATGATTTTGGATGATTTAACTGGTAATTGCTAACCAATGGGATAGGACTGTAATAAACTGCTTTGTTCATTAGAGCAAGTATTCTCAAATGACTTTTTTTTTCATTTTTCATTGTAAAATTTAGAAATGCCAGAATTAAATAGTGTAATACCTGTTTTTATTTGTTTCTCATGGTGTATGGATCTCATTTAAATCAAAAAGAAGCTAAAGAACATTTTTCTTAGTGTGGCACATGGGTGTGAAAGACTGCAATTTTTAGCATTTGGCTCAGTGATAGATCCTGTTTTTTTCTAGAAACTTTTTGACCCAACTTCATTTTGATTAGTACTTAACATCTGTTTTTATGTCTCTGACATGGTGCAACTACTTCATGTTAGAATTCACAATCTACAGAATTTCTCAACATATCTGAGTGATTGTAGTAAAATCTTCTGTTGTAAACACAACCAGAATTAATGAAATTAAGGTCCCACCTTCATATTCGAATTAATGAAATTTTAATGGGTCTTTCTTGTCTTTAATTTCGTATCAAACCACAATGTCTGGGCTTTGTATTTTTAGGCTTCCTAGGCTGCTGCTTGAAAGATGTAAAGTCAGGTGGCTTTTTTAACTTTATAGATCACTCTTTATGTATTCTGACTTGCCAAGAATCTAACTGCAAGACTATTAGTTTCACCAACTCTGGAGAAGCACTTGAACTTCAGTAATTCTGCCAGGGAGCTGGACCTGCAACTTCTACCAGATTTAGTACTTAGAACTGAAAGAAGTTTAATGAGTTTCACTATGTATAGACTCTAGTAAAAATGAATAAAAATGTTTGTAACAGAGTATTATAACAGCTAGCAGGATTGGTTGCTGAAACAGAGCTTACTCTTTTCCACTTTTAATAATTTCAGGTGGAAACAAATAGGAGAAAAGGGTTTGAACAGTGGTTCTAAACTCTCTAGTTCCATCAGTGATAAGCTACTGGTTTTGAAGTAGATTTGACCTCGTGTCTATAAGCAGAAATACTTTTGAAAAAATAATTCATCACAAATAGGAAGACAGAAGTTCACCATAAGATATCTTAACACTTTGGTAGAGCTTTTTTGGTTAGGTTGTTGTTGCCTTTTTTTTTTTTTTTGGTCTGGTTCTGCTTTGGGGGTTTTTTTTGGCTTTTTTATTTTGGGTGTGATTTCTTTTTTTTTTTTGTTTTGTTTTGGTTTGTTTTTTTAAACAGAGAAGAACCGAAAAAGAATACTGCTTGGCAAGAGGTAGGTGCTTGGAGATTTTCCAGAGACCTAGGAAACAATATGCTTTTCTGTGGTTAGAACTACAAGGCTTCTGTTGCATTTTACATATTCCTGTTCTCTACTTATACCATTTGCGTGTGGTACTTTCATATTGTCACTGTAGACAATAGAATTAGACATAGAGCTAATGCATGTTTTCTGCAATATATAGTGTAGAAAACAAGAAAAGCATATGTATGACTTGAAAAAAATGGGAAATATTGTTAATCTGGCCAAAATTTGATTATTTATGAATTTTTGGCTCAGATAAGAGATCAGAGTTTTTATCTGGATATAATTTTTGTTTTTCTCTTCACTAGGCAGACAGTTATCCCTTTGAAAATATTTACCTCTGAGAAAGCATCACAAGTATAGAGGCTTAATTTTATTCTTTGAAGAGAAAAACCTCACCAACTTTAGTCACTTTGTAATCCTTAGTATGATCTCCCTAAAATCCAGATAGATGTGACTGATTTTTTTAGAAGCATGGTCATGTCATAAACAGGTTGCACTCACTCCTACATTTCTTTCAGTTTATTCAGTGATAAATGTTCTGGGAGATGTTTTCTGTTAGGTTTCCTCTTTTTCAAAGACACAAAACCCAATAACCTCATAAGTGATACACAAGGTGGAATTTAACAATTTTATATTTTTCAAAGTCAGTGGAGAATGATGACATTTCATATATGGTACTTAAAGTACATAAAGTTAATTAACAGTTAATATAAAAAACTGCCTTTATAAAAATTTGCTATTTCTTCAGAAATGCAAACTTAATTTATATTCAAAACTAATATGATTACCTAATGTAAATGCAACAATTTTATTCTTTATAGTAAGTAAATTCAACCATTTTGGACTGAAGTACTGTATATTACCTATGCTGCCTGATAAGCATGTGTTTGCTTTTATTAATAATTGCATTTTTGTACTTGCAACATAAGAATAGAATTTCTCAGGGTAAAAGATAAAGCAAATTAGGGATAAGAAAGCCCAGCTAAGTCAGAGCAATGGGCCATCCAGCTTAGTATTCTCCAGCTGAGATCATGGCAATGGGAAGTGCTATTTAGGGAACAGCCCTCCTCCTCTTCTTTAGTGTTCCAGAACTTCTGTTTTAGATGTGTTGGCAGGTAGGAACTTGCTTATGCCTTCTAATTTCCTTTTTTGTACTCATTGACTGTAGCCTATGTTTTAACTTACTGTTACTGTTTGCCTCCACAACCTTGAGATGTAGCAACAAGTTGTAGAAAGTACTGTTGTGTCTATATGGTATATTATTTTACATTTTTTTAAATAGTCTCTTGTTAGATTTAACAAGTGGATTTTAGTTCTAGTACTATGCATTTTAATGAGTAATAGATCTGCACGTATTCCCTGTTTTCAAATAGTTGTAGAGCTTAATCATATTCCCTTTGTGTTGTTCTCTCCAAATTAAGGAGTCTTAGCCTCCTTAATCTTTCATTACAGGACAACTACTGCAAGCCTTTAATTATTTTAGTTGCCCTTATCTGTACTTCACTGGACTCCCCTGTACTTTGGAGCCCAACTCAATTGTGTCCTTTCTTAGATGTGAAATTGCACGTGCTGCTTGGGATATGGGCTTGCTAGGGTTTTCTGGAGGGGCCTTTTATAAATGTATCTTCTGCCTTATTCTTAATAACTTTACTGAGGGATACTCAATACTTAGTTGTTTCACTCTGAGTCTTGCTGTATATTGAACTGATAATGTCAGGGAAACGTTAATGGAGGACTGTTTCCTGTGTTGTCACTCCCATTTCTGGATTTGTGACAGATGGCTTAGGTTATGGTTTCTATGCATTTATGAACTTGGAAGCTCATCTGTTACCTGTTTCATGCTCAGTTTCATAGAATTGTTTAGGTTGGAAAAGACTTCAGGATCATCAAGTCCAACCATTAACCTAGCACTGCCAGGTCCCCTACTAAGCCACATCCCTAAGCACCACATCTACATATCTTTTAAATATGTCTAAGAGTGGTGACTTAACTACTTCCCTGGGCAGCCCGTTCCCATGCTTGACAACCCTTTCGATGAAGAATTTTTTCCCAATATTTAATCTAAACCTCCCCTGGTGCTACTTGAGGTCATTTGCTCTTGTCTTATCTCTTATTAATTGGGAGAAGAGACTAACACCCACCTCAGTATAACCTTCTTTCAGATAATTGTACAAAGTTGCCCCTTAGCCTCCTTTTCTCCAGGCTAAACAACCCCAGTTCCCTCAGTCACTCATTGTAAACGTGTTCTCTAGACCCTTCATCACCTTCATTAACCTTTCTTTTTGGACATGCTCCAGCACCTCAATGTCCTTCTTGTAGTGAAACTGAATACAGTATCTGAGGTGTGCCCTCACCAGTACTGAGTACAGGGGATGATCACTTCCCTACTCCTGCTGGGCACTCTGTTTCTCATACAAGCCATAATGCTCTTGGCCACCTGGGCACACTGCTGGCTCCTATTCAGTTAGTTGTCAACCATCACCCACAAAGTCCTTTTCTACTGGGCAGCTTTCTAGCCACTCCTCCCCAAGCCTATAGGGTTGCCTGGTTTTGTTATGACCCAAGCGCAGGACATGGTATTTGGCCTTGTTGAACCTCATACATTTAGCTTCAGCCCATTGACCGGGCTGTTTATTGCCCATGCTGAATGCATTGCTGTAGGTGCATTTCATCTGGGCTATTAATCACCTTTTTGGAGAGAGAAGCCCTAATTCCTATGCGATCCTTTTCAGGTGTTTCATTGGTTTCTAACTCATCAGTAACCCTTGCATCTTTGCTGCCTTATGGATAGCTGTCTCCTACCTCCACTGAGACAGCAGACCAAAGGACTATCATGGAGGGACCCACAAGAGAGACAGCAGCAGCTACCCTGAATGAGGATTTATTGTAACCGGAATTATTCTGCACTCCTTTTGACAAAATTAATTGACAAGTTTCGATGTCAGTCAGGAATATCACACTACACAACTAATTCTTAAAATTTAAGGACTAATCTTTCTAGAAATATGAGACCTTCCACACAAGGATACCCAGAAAAACATTACTCGCCCAAAAGGGAGTGAGGGCTCACTCAAGGACATAGCCAGCAGAATTAGTCACTCCCCACAGCAGGGGTGAGGGTCCCTTGACGTACAGCAGAATCCTTGGATGGCATCCTGTATATGCAAGGGGAGGGTCTGATTGCAAGGCCTGCTCTGAGGGAATCAGGTAAAAATCCACTGTCTGGTGAGTCTCCATTTATACCCTGGTTGAGTGTGCACAGCAGTTGTTCAAATTATGTTGGGGGCAAGCACATGGCAAAGGCAGGTGAAGGGCCTGAATGGATTAATTGCTATGAGGCACAATTTAATGGCTGTGAGACCCAAACTGATCTTTATCAGGTCTCTGTTAAGCCTTACTAGATCTTTGTCAGGGTGGTTGCACCTGCTCCAAGGACCTCAGTAGCACACAGTCCCTCAAACATTGGTGTGCTGCCCCCAGGCTTCTCTGTAGTGAGCCTGATTTTATCCCTTCCCCACAGACAAGATCACCTACCTACTGTGTAAACCACATCTTACAAGTTACTGATGTTGAACAAAACCAGTCCCAGCAGTGTTTTATGGTATCACTTTTTTTTTTGGTCATAGATTTCTGTAGCTTCCTAATATTGCTTATAATTGAGTATGGTGAAAGTTTCAGATCTTTTTGATGCTGTCTTACTTGAAACTTAATTTCTGTGAATTCAAGTGACAGCTTTTATGTGAAAATGTTTTTATGTTTTTTTTTTTTTTGTGAGAAATGCTTTTAGGCTGATGATAATGTACATAATGAGGCTTCATGTCTGTGTATATATGAAATGCATATAGGCAGTGTATGACTTGCTTTTCAGATTTTTAATACTTAAGTGTGTGCAGCCAAGATATATTTGTCAATTTTTAAGTTTAAATATTTTGGCAGCTCATTGGTGGATTTTAATAAAGTGCTAATGTTAGATGAGCGAACTGATTCTGAAGAGTGGATAAGAGAAAATAGCTCAGATTAAGACATTATTCTTGTCATTTTTTAGTGTGTACTTTGGTAGTTCCCACAATACTCATGGTGCTGCCTGTAAAGATAGGAATACTTGTTTCTTGCTCCAAAGAGATCACAAGAAGTACAAGTAACAGATGACAGTTGGAGGTGAGATTATAAACAGCTTAAAATTAAAATAGGCTACTGCCAGCTGCATGTCAAACTGTGGTCATAATGAAAGCAAAATATGGAGAAAAAGAATTTAATTAAAATGTTAGAGAAAGTAATTCAGAAATGTAAATAGATAAAATTTGCATTCCATTAACCTAATGGTAGCTCTCCACTCATGTATAATCTTTCCTCAAGAGAAAAGGTCGTTTATTAAAAACTCCAGTTCAAACACACATTTTTCTTTTTAATAGTTTAAAATGATCATCAAATTCAAGCTAAGTTTCCAAAGCTAAACTGGGCTCAAAGGACTGGAGGAAATGTCTAGAAACAGATCAGAGTTTTAGCCAAGAGTTTGTACTATTTCAGTACTTTGAAGCATGTTGCCGAAGGGTAGTTTTTATCTAGGCACTCTAAAACAAGACCCTACGCTTTTTCTGCAAGTTTCCACACACCTTCACATTCAAAATTACATTCCGATATTTCTATATCTGTCTTCAAACTTGTGTTTAGATTTATTTTCTGTTTTGATGATGTAAAATAATATGCATAGAATAAAATAACTTTCACCCATTTGTAGCCATCTAGTTTGAGCACACCCTCTACTATCTGCTTTTGATGGATAAAGGTTTATTGACATTTTTTATGTCCTGGAGATTATTGTATGCTTCCATTTGTGTCTCCAGGAGAGAGCAGATTTTCCAGTGGTCCCGTCATATGTGACAACCTTGTACAGAGAGATGAAATGGCATGAGCAGCTTGCATTTGGCACCTGCCATCGTTCTCTCCCCTAGCCAGCTAAGAATGAATTTCTCTTGAGCATAAAATTAGCCAAACGACCATATATGAATAAGTATATAGATTTCAGATAGTTAAAAAAAGCCCCATGTTATTTACAGTGTGAAAAATAGTTTTAAGAATAGTTCTTGTGGATTTGGGCTTTTTTCTCTTCTTGGATTTTGTGGTTTTGCTGCATATAGGAATAAAAATAAGTTTGTCTCATAGTTAAAACACACAGCATCAGCGAATTTTCTTGTATGGATCTGTTTAAAATACTACCATAAATAGACTTTCATGAATTACTGAATGGAATTATAATCCACAGAAAGATCCACTGTCTTAATTTCTTTTTTTGATCTGATGTCTGCTAGATACATAGATATAGAAGGGATATATGTCTTTCCTGCGTTCTGCCTTTCAAAGACATATTTACTACAGTATTGCTTGCATATTATCTAGTGAATCAATTATACCATGTCAGGATCTTAATACTATTCTCTGAAAACTCACAAATGAAACTAGTTTTTATGTAAAGATACGTATGATCTTTGTCACCCAAGAAATACTTTTTCTGCACACTGAAAAATTAATCACTCTGGCTAATTCCAAAATAAAAAATGTCAGGTTGGTATGAAAGTGCAAAGTACTGATTACATGTAGTTATGTTAGTTATATGATTAAATTCAAGGAATATTTTTTACTTAGATGTTTGATTATTGGTTTTTATAAAGAATTTGTAAAACAACCCTAGTAATTCAGAAACTTCTTCTGAAAATTTAGTTGCTCTTCGTTTAAAAAATGGGCCAGACAAAAGTTTTCTCTTTAGAGTTGTATTGCATGATTTCTACTGTGTGTCAGTGGATATTTGTTATATTTAAGCAACCATATAAGCCCTGTAGTTTGTTGTTTGTTTCTGTAAAAACAAAGGAGCAGATGATTATTGCTATTAACTGCAGTATAGAAGCAGTGAAAGATAAGAAAGAGAAATGAAAGGACTTATCATGGAATGTGCTGAACAAAGGCTATTTCCAATGCAGTTTTTGTCTAAGGAGAGGTGTAGAAAGTAAGCAAATTGGAACTTGCAGGAAAAATATGCCAGGGGAAAAATAAAGACTGGCTATTCTAAGCATATGCATCCCAGGATCCCAAGGATAGTGACCACACCACCTGTAGTAATTTATGAAAAGTCATGGAGAGGTGAGAAGCTGACACTGAGGTAAGATAAACATGTTGCTCATTGAAAGCATGATCCTGAAAATTACAGCACTATGCAAGAGTTCTAACTTTCAGTCTTAGTAATATACTGAAACAAACACTGCTTTTGCAAACACTGGACGCTTCCTGAGCAATAGGGGAAAGAACAAATATCAGGAACATGTAATTTCAAAATCATCAAATAACTGTCAAAGGGAATGTAGGAATACAGGAAGCTTCACATATGTAGAATTTAATAAAGTATTTCTGATAGCAGGAATTAATAAAATAGTTGTTTTCAAAGTCTCATTGAAAAATTAATGGAAATTGACTTGATAACATAGGCATTGAGAGCTGTCCAAAAGACTGTAAACAAATGATAATGGTAAGCAACAGCATATTGAGCTGGGATGTGAAGGGTGAGAAGTGTGTAGTGGGGTGTCACAGAGATCAATTTTATGTCTGATCTAATTTAACATTTGCATTATATATTAGCAAATGATGTAACCAGAATATTAATGACCTTCCTCAGGTAAAGATGTACTAAGAAGCGATGCAGACCAATAAAGTCGGTTCAGAGATCTAGAGAGGTTAAAAAGATGAGCAAGCTATTTGATCAGAGAGGCCACAAACTTGCATATGTGGTGAAAAATCATTAGAGCATAGGTAATTGTGGACTTAGGTATTAAAATAACACCTAATGTTGGGATAACAAGAAAATCATTGTGTGCAAGTCCTACTCAATAGGTGCCATACATCTTCAAGTAGGTCAGTGTGACAGGTAAGAGGAAGATGGCAAGTGCCTTGGTGTTCCTCTCTAGTGTTTGCACGCTGATGTGGGTTGGCACTTCCATGTTTGCCATCATGTCCACAATGGCTAGTTCTCATTTGCCATCAACCATACTTCACCTTTTTCACTCACAGACAGCAACGTAAACTAGTATAGTAAATGTAAGTAGAGGAAAAGGAAAGAATATTCTATTATTTAGGTCCATTTTAATGAAATTTCAGGCTCAGCCAGTAAACACTTCTCTAAAGAGTTAACCAGAAGTTTAACATTTAGCAGCAAACTTTTATAGGAAAAGAATAAATTTGAAATACACGCTGGGCCTGTAGAGTGTGAATGCTGCTTTAAACTTTTTGCTTTAATGTTTAGTTCTTTTGCTAGTTATCTGATTAATTTTGGTTGAATTCCGAAACCAGCTTCCAACAAATGACCAATATGTCCTTCACGCCACCTCTGTTGTTACTTTTGTTTGCATTAAGCAGTCACACCATGCAAAAGGTAGTGGTTTGTGCTGGGAGACAGACTCTTTTACACTGATTTACAGTTCAAGCTAGAAGTTTGGATGGATCTTTTCTTATCTCCTGACTCAGTTTCCTACCTATGAACCTGTAGTGACTTGGATTAGCAGTAGAAGAGAGCTACAGAAGCTGCTTTCTTTTTTTTTTTTTTTCTTAATTCAGAAAGTGAGAAAATAAAATCTAGGTGGAGGAATTGAAAAATTAAGTATAGTTTACATAAGACTGGTTATCTTACTGTGCAATGGAGTTTTAACAGCTTAAAATCTCAAGACACTGAACTATGAGATAGAGCACAGCAGAGTTGTATGGCTTCCCCTATCACTTACCAGTGACAATGGAAAGAAGTTCTTTTGTTTGTGTATTTATTTCCAGATTCTCACCTTGAAGAAAGGCATGTTGATATTAGCAGAGAAGAGAAATTGCAGAACACTTAATAAGAGTAATCATGCTTGTCTCTAGGACACTGACAAATTAAAAGTTTTATTTCCACCATTTGCTTTTTGACTTCTGATGTTACATTCTTAAACTGAGAAGGTAAAGTCTGCCTTTATTTTATAAATTGGAAACAGATTATAGGTTTTTCTAACATGAGTGGAACTTGGAAGTGTTGCTGCACTGTATGTGCTGGATCTGAATAATACATACATAGGCTGAACAAAATAAAATACAGAATTCCAAGGTCTCATAACTTAGTTCCCCCTATAAAGTTTCATCTACTGAAAGATACAAGCTGCATGGACTATGAGAGGTAACTTAGAGCATCCTGCTTGTTCTTAGCTTATATGTCAAAATGGAAACCTCACTGTTTCTTAAATAGCTGAAGTGGAATACAATTAATGCTTTGGGTAAAACTTTCTCAACTTTGCTTCCATTTTCTGCATTATTTTTCATATGGGTCTGAATATAGCATAAAACTATGTCTACAGTATTCCTTTGGATAGCTGTATAATCATTAATATGCAAATTGTGCTGCCTTATACAGCATTCATTTTAATTTTTAATGTGTGTGAATGTATATGCCTGGATTGCCAAATATGGGTATCTAAATTTATAGTAAATGTCATAAACCCATGTAGGCACATACTGATTTATGGATGTGTTTTGATGCATTTTGGAACTGAACTGTCCCAGCAAAATGGGGAATAGAACTATTTTTCTACCTCATTATAGCTGGGTATAAAATATACTAATGTTTGTGTTTTGAGATTCCAATGGTTTCCTTCATGTGTAGATTATTCCTATTGATATTATAAGACAAACAATTGGAAAACTCTTTTTCAGACTTGGAGGAAAAAGGAGGAGGTGTATTCTTAATCTAAATCCTGCTTCAAAATGGTAAGATTAAAGATCAATTTTCTGTGCTTAGTTAAGAAACATTCAGAGAGATTATCTATAAATGACACTAAAGCGCTGCTAAATCACACAGCTAGATATTTTCTTATAAATTATTTGGCTGATGCTCTTTAGGCTATGCAGCTTGCACTAGCAAGCTTACAATTCAGTAAGTCTCTTTATTTTCATGAAAGGGATATATAATGCAAAACACTTCAGCACAGGGTATTTTAGACACCTGGTCACGAGTCAGTTCATCTGTGCTATTCTTTGAATAAACTGGAGTAGCATCAGATATCCAGAGGAGGGCACTTGTGGCACTCCAGTCAGTCTGTTCAAACCAAAACACTGTACTACAAAGTTCTTGTGACCTGGTGTGTGTGTGAGGGGGCCTTTACAACCTTGCCTGAATTGACCCAGATTGCTATTTGGTAATTATGGATTATGCCACCAGTTGATGCCATGCTGCAGAAAGCCATCTTTGTACTAGCCATGAGGGTTGAAAACACTTTCTGCACAAAATTCAGTCCTACCTCATAGTCTTAATAAATATTTAGACAGTGACACTGGTTTTTAGAGATAGAAAAAATGGTTTTCTATATTTGTTGGAGGAAAAAAGAATACAAGTATCATAAGATGCTGTACTTGATGAAATAAAATTCAGTACTTGAGTTCTTATATGGAAAAAATAGGCAAACAGTTTTGGCTGTTAAAATTTTAATTTTCTAGCTAATTATGCCTGTGAAGCCAAAGTAGGTATACAAATATGACAGATGGACATGATATTGTTTGTTGATCATGTATTATCAAAACCATGACATCTAAGTTGTAGCATATGAACACAGCAGTCAAATTTGCTCTTGAAGAGTCTGTAGTCAAGTTAGGAAGATTATTTTAAGACACTAACTTCTATGTGTAATAGATTAGACATAAAATGCAGTAACTTTTGAGAGGGATGTGTTAATGTATGTGAGCATAGAGAAATAAGGCTTAATTTCATCTTTTTCCTCAAATAAACAGGTTTGGTAGCAGAACAAACATCTTGAAAATGTCCATGTTGCATAAAAACATAGTATTCGGTAGACAAAATTAAATTGCTCTTACAAGTAATTTTCAGTTAAATAGATCTATTTTTATTAAGGAAGTCCCTATGAAAAGTTAGAGCTGAACTGACTGAGACCCTCTATTATCTGTGCAAAATAACTTCACCCCTAGTATGTCAGTTTTCCAGGGGTCACTGAAGTTTTCTATCCATATTTTCCTTCACTATTCTGTTGGAAATAACAGGACTGACTTTTGAGATATGTGACCTTGTATCCTGTGTCACAGCATTCTGAAGCCTAGAATTTAATACTCTCCTGCGATAGAAAAAAAACATATTTTAATCTAATTTCAATACCAAAAAAGTGCATTTCTTTTAAACGCCTTGTTAAATTTTAGTGGAGACTTTTTTAAAACTGAAAAATTTGTTCTACACCTACTGTATACACCAGACTATGTATATATTTATCATCGTAAGATTTGTTTCTAAAGATTTTCAGTGTTTATCAATGCCATATAGTTTACAATAAATGAATGGCTCTTACATTGACATCATTCTTTATTCTGCTGCTGATAAATTTGCTAACTGAGTGTATTCAGTCTCTTTATGGTGGGATGTGCAGGGGTGTGTGTCAGTGGCATCTATTAGTTTTGGTTTTTTTCTAACTACTTTTTGGGAAATAATCTTACCAAGTAAATAATCATAAACATTTTTAGCAACTCTCCAGTTGCTGCAGTGGTGTTGTAGCTTTCATGATACATGAGGAAAGAATTCGCTTTCAGGAAGAGACTGCTAGAAGAGCTGATGAGGTTTGGAGGAAAGGGAGAAGCTAGCTGATATAGTCCTTTTGACCTGAAAGTTTGCTTTTGTCTATTGAACAATATTAGTTGAGAGTTAAGTCTCTTCTTCCTATAAATCTTGGCTTGCTTAGTTTTCCCTCTGAGATTTCAACATATCAAACTAATTGAATAACACTAGATATGATTTGTAAAGTAGTATCCTCAAATTCATTCCTGTTATCCCTCTATTCTGTATTTCTCACCAGTGCCCTCTTGAGTTCTCATTAAGTGAAATTTGATGAGCCGTGATGATAGCAGGGTCACCTTCCCTGATTTATAAAGAAGCTGCTGAGCAACAATATTCTACAAAGGATTACAGAACTAATCCCTTAATTTCTCTCCCTCCAAAGACTGTGTTGCTTATCTGTTCAGGCTGGCATGACAAAGAGAAAAATGGCAATTTTTATTAACATATCTGTGTAGAACCTGTGACTGAGTTGATCCTAAATTTAGACTGTCACATTCTTAACACTGAAACACAGGTAATAAAAAGAAAAGAGCTGCATGCATCCTCAGGAAATGAGAGACCTAGAAGATACTTGACTGATGTAAATGTCTGCTCCATTTTAGAGGGCAGAGCTGTGCTGTATTACATCAGCTGAGGTTTGTCATTCCTAAATTCAAATTCTGTGTGTTGAAGAGCACACACCAAAGTTGCAACAAAGGCTGTATTGAAAATCTTGAGTACCTATTTTTTATGGGGTGCTAGAGATGAATCATGGGGGTGTGAGGGTATGAGAAGCATGTCCATACATGCTAGTTGTGTTATAGTTGTGAAAACTCATGAAGGCCCAGTCTAGTATCTGTTTTTAAAAAGAATCACATAAATTTTAAAAAGTCAGGCTGATGCTCATTATCATGAACTTAGTTATTTTTTCTGTGTTAAGTCCAGCAGGATTTTTCATTGGTGTCTGTAGGACCAGGATCGTGTTATAAAGAGCAGTCAGAGAGGACTATTAGAATACAGATTACACATTCCTTCTTGGTGTAGGTGTGAAGGTGTTAAGTAGCTTCACTACATGGCAAGACTACTGTTGTAACTGATATCAATTTTTCTATTCCTTCCGTCATTAGAAGAAAGAAAACCTGAAATAGCAAAAGTGCTAGCAGCCCTTTCTGATTGAAAGTATGGCTTGAACCAAAGTATCATTTATTTTTTCCTCTATATTTTCAGAGATATTTATTAGTGGCAGACTCATGACTGAATCAGGGAATAAGGATGAATCTGCCTTTGGTCTATAATGTATAAAATGGGCAAAGCTGGTACTAATTAATACACCTCAGAGCTCTATTTTCTTCAGCTTGATAGAAGTATTTTTCTGCTGGAAATTTGTCTGAATTTTCTTCAGCATAGGCATTTGTGGTTGCTAAAGATAGCAAAACTAAATATTTGAACTCTTTCTGAAGCTCTGGTTAAGCATCTTAAAAAAAATAAAATAAGGACAGCAGGAAAAAAAAAACAACTTTGTGGAAAGTCTAACCTGTGACACATGACATTTGTTCTAAGTCACATGTAGTGTTGGAAACTTGGAAAGTTATTTCAGGCTATAGAGGCCTGGTAAGACAGTGGATAATTTCACTAATTAAACACTACGGTAGGTAAGAGTGATTAAGGAATGGTGAGGAAAAGGGAAACATACCTCATAATTGAGGATCCTGGGCAGAGGCTTCTCTGATACCACGCATCTGATTTGTCATCCAAAACATGCACACACAGCATATTACCTAGATCATTGTCAATTACTCAAATATAATTTCATTTTGTTTGTTTCTTTTTGTTTGTTGTTGGTTTTGGTTTGGGGTTTTTTTTGGTTGTTTTTTGGTCTACTGACCTGCCTCATTCTCCCAAACTGTTTCCAATTCTTATGTTAACTTATAGGCGTTTAATTTTACCAGATGGTGCTGGAAGGTATGGGATGACTTGAAGAACTTTTTGTAGCCAGCTGGGTCCTTATCTATAAATTATGCAAAAACACCCTTCACATGAAAAACAAGATATGAAGATGCTCCAATATAGAATGAAAAAATCTATTATACAGTTATACTAATGTACTGTAACCTATGCAGTTTAGCAAATGTTTTCTTAACAGAAGCAAATTGTACCTTCTGAACACTAGGGGATTTTATTTATGCTTTAGTATCAGTTTGACCCATTGATTCAGTGAATGCGATCTAATTTAGCAGTGAAACTGTTATGCATAAAGTCTTTGTTGGTTTAATCTCTTCTGCAGTCTGTCACTAGTCACTGACTTCTCCAATAAATTTATTCTTCCATCACATAGACACCGCAGGCACTAACTGTATGTTTCTTTCTTCCACCAGTTCACACTTGTGCCATTCTGGTTCCTGTGTTAATTTGACTTCAGTCTCTTTCAGCTAGCTTTGTTCCCTCTGCTACTCTCTAATACAAAACACATCATGATTTCATATCATCTGAGAAGAGCTTTGAATCTTAATTACTCTGTATGTCTCTCCTTGTACGTCTTTCCTTTCAGTGCTTCGCCTCTTTGAATTTCGTTCTTTGCCTTTCAATTTGGCTTTAGATTTAATTCTAGAAAAAGCATAATAGTAAATTCTCACTAGAAATGCTCCTGAATAAACAGCCTAATTTACTGTCCTTACTGTCAACACTTCTTATCTAGTGGTTCTGGTTCTGATAATTAAGCAATTACCTCTGAGCAACCAGTTCACTCTTCCTGCACTTCTCTGCTCAGTTCTCCAATTATTTTGTCTTTCTTCTATTAATAGAGTGATTTGGAGGAAATTACTTGCACAGAGTTAGTGAAAATAGAATCATAGAAGTGCAGAGTATTCTAGGATGCAAGGAGACCCCTGAAGCTCTCTTATTCCTACACCCTTCTCAAAGTAGGTCCAGTCATCTGAGATTGTTCAGTCAAATTTCAGATATATCCAGGACACAAATTGTGCAACATCCATGGACAACCTTTCTCAGTATTTGACTGTTCTCAGTAGAATTTATTTATTTTTTTAATTTATTTTTCCCTCCAAGGATTTGGTATTGTTGCTGAGAGTTTGCACTCTCCTGTTTTCCAGGAGTCTTCTACTGGGCATCTGATACATTTCACTTCTAGAAGAAATTTTTTATACCTGAACTGAAGTTTGCCGTATAGAAAATTCTGAAGGTTACTTTTCTTAGCACTAGGTTTGTCTGAGAAATTAAATAAAAATTATTCTTCATTTTAGAAAGAAGCTTGCATGTGAAAAATTTCAACTAAGCCTGCAGTTATAAAATTCAAGGAAAAATAACAAAAATCTTCTCACAGTCTGTTCTTTGGCAAGTACAGTAGTGATATAATAGAAATAATTTGGATGTAGTTCATTTTTCCCCATGCGTGTATTGTTTTGGGCATTCAGTAATTCTTTGACACCAAACAGGAGAATGACAGGTGCATCTTAAAATGTTGAAGAACAAATTCTCTGATTTTTGGATGCATATTGAAGACAATTCTTGAAGCCAGTATTGATTTGGGTGCCAGAGTACCTTTGAGTACTAAGAAAACTGAGAACCCAGAGGAATATGGGACAATACTGTGTGACTGAATATGATACAATTTTATCATGGCTGATAAAACTGTCTGCAACTTAACCAGTCATAATTAAAATAACATACGTAATCTACAACTGCAACCATTCACAGTGGCATATACTCACTCCAAGTACTGTTATAACTGCTACTATGAAGCTCCCAGCTGCATAACCCTGGATGAGTAGATGAGTATTTCCTCTGCATTGTTATTACTGTATGACTAAGATGCTGAGATATCTTATGTATGCTTGTTTAAATCCAGCCTTCAAAACTGAGAACTAAACTCTATTCTAAGGTTTCCACAGAACAGATTTGTATACATATGCAGTTTAGAAATACTAAGGAGCCAAGATAACTTGCTTGGACAGACGAATTATGTGGGCCATGATATCCCCATATCTCCTTCCTTCTTCTTTCAGTTTGAAATGATATTAGTTTATGACTTGTAAACTCAAAAGACAAAGCTAGAAATTTCCTTTGGATGAATTGTCATCTTCCCAATATCTTTTAATCCTACTTTCTCCCCGATCAGATTGTTTTCAAAGACTGAGTTATTAATCCTACTTGTCCTGAGAAGAGAGCTAAGAGGTGAGACTTCATTTTTGATAGTTGCCAAGCACTTGCTAGAGTAGGCAAAACTGTGAGAAAAGCAAGATAATTTTGGAAGCAAGTTGTGAAGAGAGTGGTTCTTCCCACTTCTATTTTGCTTGATTTATATCCCATAGCAGATTTGACCATTAATAGAGTAACTTCTGTGCTTTCATTTGACTATGCTGTGCTTCCCTATTTGATCAAAGTGATGATCTTGGTGAATATTCAGAGCACTCGGCTGTATTTCTGACATCTGCCTCGTTACAGAGAGTTGCTGATCTGTGCCTGCCAGATAGGAATGGCTTTTCCTCAAAAACTGTCACTTGATGCTGACGTCTGGAGTTCAAAAGAAGGCTTATCCCAAAATCTTGGTCTTTTGAATTCATCTGTTTTGTGTACACACCATTTAATGTGATTTACAAAGACTTAAAGAAAACACAGCAAACAAAACCAAAAGAAAGAACTCTATCCTTATTAATCAGCTTCATCTGAACACACTTTTAGAACTAAGATTAAGGTTACAACACAGCAAGTTTCTAACACAAAAAAAAAGAAAGTCTTTGATTAGGGGTAAAAAAAACATGAATAAAAAGAATTGTAAAGCAGTGTAGCAATTCCAAATTATATTTATTAAAAATTCATTTTCATCTTAATGCTTCTCTCCTAAGAATCTCAAGGAAAGTTCTGGCCTTAAAAGCTAAGCAAAATTATATGTACAGTGCCCCAACACTTTCTGACACTGTTACTTTAAAGTAGCCTGAAGCTCAAGCAAGTTACCCCTCGGTTTCCTGGTTCTGAATGCCTTTTCCTTTTTTTCTCCAGATAAAATGTGCTCAGCCTTTTCTTCTGAAGCTTAAGAAATGTTATTTCCTTTTTATTATGAATGTTTTTGATTTATATACCCTTGTTAATGTTGATATGTTAACTTGTATTTTTCCAGTTTTCTTTTGAGTCCTTGCATATAAACAACCTTTGCCTTTAGGAAATAGCTTTGGAATCACTAAAGACCACTGAGTGAGCTCTTTTTATTAAGAGTAAGTTTGAAGATAGCACTTCAATCAGTACTTAAATTTTGTTTTGTGTTGTCCCAGAGGAAATAATCAATCTCAATAAAATCTCTTTCAGGCCAAATAAATATACTTAATAAATCACCTTAAGGCCAAACACTGGGCTTTGGAGATCTTCCAATTTACTTTGTCCCCATTCAGTGTGCCAGGTCTGGAATATCATGTTAGCATTGCTACAGGCAGTTACTGCAGCAGTTGGGTAAAACTTGTCAGTAGATAAATGTTTTTGATGTGTTTACAGGAATGTTCATATCAGTAAACATGTCAGCATGTTATGCTATGACCTGAGCTTTACTGTATGTTTCTTGTTGCCTCTGTATTCTTATTCCTTTGGAAAACAAGGGAAAACATGTTGATGATTAAATCAGTATCAAAGCTGAAAAATACTGAACTGTCAGCAAAGCACTTTGGTTTTAGTAGGCCATGCCACTTTTTCTGTATGCACTGTATAGTTATAAATATTCAGCACTTCTAACCTGATTGTGTCAATGATATTTTAACCAACATATAAGCAGCAAAAAGATGAGATGCAAATGAGTCAGGAGAAAACTTAACCCATAAAAAAAAAAAAGTTAAAATTACAGCTGTCTTCTGAAGATGGTCTTTTAAAATGTTAATGGAAACATTTCTACATGTACTTCCATGGTAAATGGGATGGAAGTAAAGACAGATGTAGCAGAGTTAGGACCCAAAATCTTGCGGATTCCACATGCTGATCAAGTGGCGAAATAAGCAGTTGACAGTCTGGCTTATCACTGCAGAACAAAGAGGCAAAAATAATTGATTGTTCCTATGCTCATCCTTTTCCAAGAAACAGAACTGGAAAAAAAGATTCCTAAAACAATATTCCTATAGATGTGAGCTGTTTATCATAAGCTTGGTAGCATTTTTGTGTCTTACCTAATTATTCACTTGAGTTATGATTCAGTAACTTTAGAAGTGCTATTTAACTCTCTTTAGTTTTATTTCTGAGAGCAACATTAATCTCTTTTCATAAATAGCATTCATCATAGTCAATTTACATAGGATTATAATCTGTGAAAGAGCAGGAACCTCCTCTTTTAGGTTCTTTTTAGGTACTTAGAATATCACTAAGTGTGGAGTTCCTTGGAAAACTGTTAATCTCTCAGTTTTCTTCGTCTGTTAATTGAAAGCTGATGCCATAGTTTTCATATGAATAGATTTAGCAGTGGATTACTATTTCTGTGCCTCTAGTAAACTGGAAGGTATGAGTTCTATTGTATCTGTATGGAACCAAAAAGAGCAGTGATAAGATAGCCACTACCATAAACCTAAAATTCAGCCATCACTTTGTACCTTTCTCACCCTTGAATGTGTAACCATATAAACTTTAAGCCACACTCAAATACTTTACAATGGATTTAGGAAGTGAGGCTAAAAAATGTATGGGAGAAAAGTGGGAATAAAGGAGTAAGTGTGTGTATGTATACATGTGTGTATATATAAAAAGTACAAAGTAACTGAGCAGCAGTAAAACACCCTAATTCAAAAGCTTTTGGAGGTCTGAGTGATAATCCCCTTACCACTGTTGAAATTTCATTAGAGGAAGGTGTGGGTTTTGAACTCGAGTAAGCTCTCATCAAAGATTTTTTTCATCTTTCCTCAGCAGTCTGTAGTGGGAGAATGGGCTGAGAACTGTTTAGATGACTGCATCTAAATTTTTTTCCCATTTGAACTCATTTTACTTGGTTTTAAAAATATTGTTGAAGTGATATTGACAAGTTAACCAAACATGTCAAACCAACATGTCAAAATAGGACATGTATTTTTATTTTTTAGCCTCTGGAAAATCAATGACTAAATTTTCTAGCCTTTACAAAATGTGAAAATAAACTATTTTCATCACGATTTTTCTTGAAAATTAGCAGAATTATCTAAAAATTATATTTATGCAACATATAAGAGAAGGGCCTCACCTGCCTTATAGGTGACAATCGATATGCTTTTCAGAATAAAAAAAGTAAAGCCTTAGAGCTATTTGAGCAATCAGGCTTTAAATTATACACATGTAATATAGTATATGAAAAGTCTAACCTAGACTTTCTCAATACTTCACATGCGAACCTCCCTGATGATGTAGGGAGGTGAGATTTCTACTTTCTTTAGTATAAATTTTCTTAAATGTAACAGATATAATAGAGGTAACCTCCTTAATCTGTAATTTACCTCTTTTTCTTTCATAATCTTTTGTTGGGCGTCTTGCATAGGAAATGAAAGCGTGGGACTGCTGTGGAAATATGAGGGCTACTTGAGAGTGAGCAGAAGATGGAAGCAGACGGGGAAAAAAATGATGAAACTGAAGAGGGGAAACATGGATTTTTTTTCTGATAAGGCTGGAATGGGAAACATCTGACAGGGACAGAAAAGGAGACACAGTACCAGCAGCAGACATATTTAAGAATGAAATTGAACTGGAATCATAAGCTAATACTGACCTACTTTTTCATATGTGTGAATACAACGTGTGAAAATAAAATGGCACTTTTCCTGTATGACACTTTTTAAAAAAAAACTTTTACTGTTTTCTTTTTTAAATAATTTGTCACCTTAGATCTGTTACCCACATAAAAACATAAAATCAAAGCTGTTGTTTTTCCCGGGCAGTTCTCAACTACAGGAGTAGAAATTATCTTGCTCTGCTTTTAACGTAGCAAAGAAACTAAAGTAAATAATGAAATGAATTTGAAAAAGATGCATTGGCACATAATTTATTTCAGTGTGACTTGTTCGTGGTGTACTTTCTCATCAAAGACATATCATGATAAAGGACTGCTTCATGTTATAGAAAAGTCCAGAGAAGATGACAGATTTCACATCAGGAAAGACATGACTTTCTTTGGAGTCTGATACTTGCTTATATAATAGTGAAATAGATATAAAATGTGCATAGTGTGGACTTGGGGTATGATTCAACCTAAAAATCTTCTACTTCCTCATGTAGACATAGCCTCAGGGAGTCAAGGCAGTCTTGTTTAAAGAAGCTGGAGCACAGTGAGAGAGCTGTGAGGACGTCTTGAGCATGGCTTGGGAAAAATGAGGATGAAATAAGGGAGACTGATTCTGACGGCTCTGGAGAGCCCCAGCAATATGTATTACAAAAGCTTATCTCTTCTTACCATTATCAGGATATCTTTGACGTTTATGGATGAATGTTGTTTGTTCCACCTCCTGTGCTAGTCCATGGTGATACTTTGCCATTGTTAGAGAATCCTCCCTATACTCATGCAACAGCTCTGAAATAGTTTTTAATACTTCAATTTTGGGGGCAAGGTCTGCAGACATCTCAAAAATGCTCTAGGTGGAACATGATTTTAGTTTCCAAATTGCAAATGTGACAAGCTTTGCCTTGAGGGTGTTGGTTTATGGTATCTTTCATGTATTGAGCAGCTGTTTTTGCAACCTTACCCTTTTTCAAAGGTTTTGTGTATTAGCCTATGTCAGTATAGAGTGAACATGTGAAACAATTTTGCTTGTTTGGGCTGTCCGAATACCTTCAGATTCCACTGTTCGGGGGAAGCTTGCTGGAATATCATTTGGGTTCTGAAGTTGTACTGAAGTTGTACTGAATGTTTGGTTCCTTTTAAAAAATACTACCAAAACAAAAAAATCCAAATCTTTTTAGGCTTCATATCCACCCAGTAACTTACTTCAGCATTAGAGTTCATTCATTACTGTAGGCTTTTACAAATATGATAAAACACACCAAGATTTTAATCTAGCAGCTCAGTAAACAGTACTGCCATGGCATTAGGAGCAGTTAGTCGTTAAGGATACAAATGTGCTATGCAGTAGTTGAGACATCACTTCAGCCACTAAAGGGTAATGACAGCTGCCAAGTGGCAAGGTTTCTGGTTATTGATGCTGGTAAAGGCTGAATGCCCACTGTCAGGACATGGAGAAGGAGGTGGTGAAAGCAATCACAAATGACATTTGGTTTGGGCCACAGTGTTAGAGATAAGAGGACTTTGCTGCTGAAGTCAATAGGGATTTGTCACTATCTTCCAAAGGAGGCCTCTGACACCACAGGAACACTTCACTGTGTGGATCTGGCCAGCATGTCTCCACATTAGACATTAAACCCTCTAACTATTTAAAAGAGAAACAGAGCCACTTAGATGATCCCCACCTGTTACAGTGCAATAATTCTGCAATCACTGAAACTTTTTAGCCATCAAAAGAGAAAAATGTGGACTTTTCTGTTCCTTTGGGATGTCTCTATGACAGCAATTAAAGACTTCCTATTAACCACATGCTAAGTGTATCTCCTTTTTTCTCAAACTGATATTAGTGATGGATATTAGCCAGCATGTTAAACTTACAGCTCTACAAAAATCTTTAGTTTCAGGTCTCAAGTTTTCAGGTTAAATGTTTTGTAGTTCTGCTTTTCAGCTCCTCTTGTCTTTGTTTGTTTGGGTTTTGTTTTGATGAAAATAAAAACTAAATACAAAATTAATCACAAATTACCAACTGTATTTAGCTCTGGAGACAAAACAAGCAAACCGTGATTACCACCCCCCAGGCTGAAAATCTAACCTAAGATTAAGAAGATTAAAGGAAATCCAGAATCGTGAAAGCTTATTATGTTTAAGACTTCAGCAGTTTAACATGTCTTTAGTTGCAGACAAAATGCATCTGTGTGTTGCATTTTCATTCTTAAATGTCAACTTCATAGTTTACATCCCAGTATATTCTGTCTGTATATATATGTAGCTATAGATGAATTTATAAGATTCTATCATTTCAGCATCTTAAATTATGAGGGTTTTTTTTGCTTTAGCTTTTAATTCCATAAAATCTAGTTTTTGATGTCAGTTAGAGATCCATCTGATAGCAGAAGTAGTAGTATTCTTGGGTTCCTCCTGGAACAGTATGAGACTGTTGGTTCCTATTCTCAGGTTCAAGTTTCCAATCCTAGAGCCAGGAATTTCAATTTACTTTGGTGGCTGGAAGGAAGAACGGCTGTGTCCTGTGAGTGGAAAAGAAAGTGTGGTTCATCTTTCTGTTGGCAACTTTCATTATGGGAGAGAGGCTGTATTTTTTTAAAGGGCTTTAGCAGTTATGAGGTCACTTTTTATTTTGGTGAAGGTCATTCTCTCTCCTTTCTCTTTCAGCTGGTGACAGTGGAAAAGTTAAAACAGGAAATTTTGCTGAGATTTAAACTCTTATCAGCTTCACTGGCTTTTTACGTGGGTCCTTCCACCCTTTTTTCAATCCTCTCCATGTATGTGTTTGCATCTTTTGCTGAGGGAAGAAAGGTGAAAGTATAAAGATAACACCGACCATTTTCTGCAGTTACTGGTTAAGATGAATGGCCTCCTTGTCACTTAAAGCTAATATCAATCAGATAGAGAGGAAAACTTCATTACAGTCCTTTTTGAGTAGAGATGGTAATTCAGTCTCTTTGAATATATTAATTTCTCATGCTTTCTAAGCTATATTGATGATCTAGGCATAATCTGGACACACTAAAGACCTGAAAATGTTTCTGCCGATGTCTGTCCATAATATCTTTGCATTTTGACATAAGTGTGTGAAGGCTTCCACAGTCAGGGTGAAAAAAGGGGAGAGCTTCTGGTTAATAAAAAAGAAAACATCTATCAGCTTTGTATAATTGCATTTTTCACAGAACTGTCAACTGGAAAGAACCTTTAACAAATAAGTAGTGCTCAGATTAAACTCAAGATGCAGTACACCAGTAAAACTGGCAACTCTTAACTGAATAAGGAAAATAAGTAGCTAAGAAAGAAGGTGCTTTAATTCAATAATTAGTTATAAGTAAGGAAAGAAACACATTTTCTGCTTTTGCAGTGACTAGCCTGACAGCATTCCAACATAGATTTTCAGCTTCTGCTTTTTCCATTGTTGCTATTCCTAAATGACTTCCACAACTTGCATTTTGCTGGAATAATATTCCTTTCTCTATAAGCCTCAGAAAATAGAAATACAATTTCTATCTATAAATAGACTGTGAAAACTGGAAAAACTGCCTTCCAATGTGTGTATGTGGGAGAAAGATTTGATTTATTTTTCTTTTTCTTTTTGAGAAGCTAGCATTATGCATGCCAAAAGAGAAATATCTGATTAACATTTCTGTATGGCTGCAATAGCACACTGGTGGTTTATTTTGGGTTGGGTTTGGTTGTTGTTTTTTTTTGTGGTGTTTTTTTGCTTGCTTGTTTGTTTGTTTCTGTTTGGTTTTAATTACATGTGCACAGTAGACATTCCATGGAGGCTAACTATGAAAATCTGTGTTTATGGGACAAATACTGATGCGACTGAAGTCAGAGGCAAGTTCTCAGTAGCAAACAATCCGAATTTTACTTTATTTTAAAATTATTTTTATTTTTTTAATCCTTAGGGGCATAGTCCTAACTTCTTAAGGACAAATGTCCCATACAGTTCTAGATCGTGTATCAGTCTGCTTGTTGCTCTCTGAGTGAATGTTGCTATGACTTCTGGTCAAAGGGATTAAAAGTAATTGTTGGTGATGTAGCTACTAGTCATAGCCCACCTGCACAGAGGTCTGAAGAACAATACCCAGATAATGTGAAAATAATAGAATCGAAGAAAGTAACACAATAGCTTTAAGGAAGGTTGACAAAGTAGACATATTTCAGAAGTAACAGCACTCTCTAATATTGAAGTTGAGCATCCTCACAGGTTGTTTGCATGCATGCATGTCATCTGCATAATCTTTTCACGTTTGAAGAAACAGTGCTACCACTGTTGTACCTTCAACAAGGGCATTTATCAAAGACAAAAGGAAATGTGGTAACTGCCTCCTGTGCTAGCAGCCATCTTTATCATCACCACAGATGATGTGATAAAGATTTGTGTTTGTTTACAGGCATTCAAATTTGATTGCAACTGTATCTCGGTCATGGCAAAACCAATACTGAACATAAATGTCAAAGGCCACTCTTCCATAGTTGAAAGTATTCAAGATAATCCATGTGATAACTCCAGAATTAGCAGCACAAAAAATAAACTCGGGTTTTAGATAACTGGAAATGTTTTGATTGTGAGAGGAAAAAAGTACAATTGGAAGTTCAAATTCTTGTAATGCTATGTATGTCCTATATGACAGCAGTTTGCAAGCCACTTCTAAAAGACATTTTATGTGTTAAAGCTCTATTATGTCCTTTCATTTTACTTTTGTTGCAGGTACTGTAACAAAAAAAAAGATCCATCAGGTTCATTTAAAGTATTTTAGTTTCTCGTGTTCTTTTGTACAATTAATTTAAATATATGTGCTGTTATAAACAATGTTCTTTTTAATTTTCTCTAGGTGATCTGTTGGAGTTGGATTATTAAAATCATAGAATGCTTTGGGTTGGAAAGGGACATTTCAAGGTCATCAAGTCCAACTGCCCTGCAGTGAACAGGGACATCTGTAACTAGATCACGTTGCTCAGAGCCCCACCCAGCACACCCCTGAATGTTTGTAGTGACGGAGGCATCTACCACCTCCCTGGGCAACTTGTTCCTGTGTTTCACCACCCTAATTATTAGGAATTCATTCCTTATATTTAGTCTGTATCTGCCCTCTTTTAGTTTAAAACCATTACCCCTTGTCTTGTTGCAACAGGACCTACTAAAATGTTTGCCCCCAGCTTTCTAGTAAGTCCTCCTTAAATACTGGAAGGCTGCAGTAATTCTCCACAGAGACTTCTCTCTTGGCTGAACAACCCCAACTGTCTCAGCCTTTCTTCATAGGAGAGGTGCTCCATCCCTCTGATCATTCTTTTGTTGCCCTCCTCTGGACCTGCTTCAAGAAGTTCATGCCTTTCTTGTACTGAGTACTTCAGAGCTGGACACAGTACTCCAGGTGGGGTCTGAACAGACTGGAGTAGAGAATCACCTTTCTTGCCCTGATGACCATGCTTCTTGTGATGCAGACCAGGATAACATTGGCTTTCTGGGTTGTTAGCTGGCTCATATCCAGCTTTTCATCCACCAGTACCCCCAAGTTCTTCTCCACAGGGCTACTCTCCATCCCTTCATCCCTCGACCTGTATTGGTACCCCAGATTGCCCAGACTAGGTTCAGGACCTTACACTTGGCCTTGTTAAACCTGATGAAGTTTATGTGGGCCCATCTCTCAAGCTTGTCCAGGTCTCTCTGGATGGCATCCATTGTTCCTCAGGCATGTTAACAATACCACTTAGCTCAGAAACTTCTACAAATAAAAGTGAAAGGGTTTGGTTTTTGGTTTTTTTTTTTTGGTATCTTCTAGTCATCATAAGGTTCGAGTAGCTTGAACATTTTATGCATTTATTTTCTTTGAAATTATTTTTCATTATTCCTTCACCAAGAAATTTCAGTGTGAAATGGTTATTCCACAGCTTTCCCATTGTAATTTCTGATATACCAGCATTAGGAACACTCTAACGTGACAATTATTTTGTTATGTTAAAGTGCATAAATATTCAAATCCTTTTTGCAAATATGCTTCTATCCAGTCTTTTCAGGGAACAGAAAATAATCCTGTGTGAAATCATACAAGATTTTACATTTTTCCAAGTATGTACTTATACTGAATATAATGGATAATCTGAAAATAATTAGAAAAAAATAAGAAGACATGTTCTGAACCCTTGGAAACTGAAATATCAGTTTGCCATAAATTACACTTTCATTGGTATGGCCACCAGAATCTCACTGCCTGAATGAATTATTTCTGAAGCACATTACTGCCTAAATAGCTGTTAGATGTAATTTTTCCTCGTTTAACTAGTGAATTTCAGCATATCATTCCTTCAAGTGTATTTTCACTTGGAAAAGCTATAGATTCATTTGGGAAGACTGAGAAAATTTTTTTTTTCTTTTCCCTTCAGCTCTCCCTGTGTGAGCTGGTTTTGCTGTCTTGCTGAGCTCAAATGGTGCTTGAAAATGGTAGAGTAGCTAAAAATAGTTGAAGAGAATAGGGGCAGCAAGAAATAAGGGTAAGGACTGAGGGAGGAAAGAGATAATCGAAGAAATGGAAAAGAAAGTACTACACTGAAAACATAGATGTCAAGAGGAAAGGAAAACAACTAGCAAACAACTAATAAAGGAAAAGATAAAATCAAAGTGATGCTTGATCTTTCACCCATGTTCCATATGGTTTGAGATATTTTCTTACAACATTCATTTTCCTGTAGCTCCTAATTTTTTGTAATACAATACAAAAAAAATAAATTAAAGCATTAAACAATATTCATATAACATTCATGAAAAATATATTTATCTGTTCAGGTAAAATATTTCAACGTGATGTTATTGTATTGCTGGGGATAATTTAGTTATGTACATTGGCCTAGGTATCCATGGCAAACCAAAGAGTATAATAACCTTGTTTTATTAAATTATATCTCAAATGAAATAAAATGAAAGACCTTTTATTTTAAAAGCAAGAGGATCTGTCTAATCTGGATACTCGGGAGAAAAAATTTTTAGAGTATGAATCATGAACTTGAAGAGAAAAGCCATCATTCTGAATGTCCCTCCTTTTCTCTTCCTTCCTCCAAATTTTATTGCTGAGCATGACATCATATAGTATAGAATATCTCTTTGGTCAGCTGTGTCCCCTCACAGCTCTTTGTACACCCCCGTCCTACACACTGGTGGGGTGGTGTGAGGAGCAGAAAAGGCCTTGACTCTGTGTAAGCATTGCTCAGTAATAACACAGGGATGTTTTAGCTAACAACACTGCTTCCAGCACAAATCCAAAACATAGCCACATACTAGCTACTGTGAAGAAAATTAACCCTATTCCAGACAAAACCAGTACAGATATAGAACTTAAAATCCATCTAGAAGAACAACATCCATTCAACTGCTTTTCCTGACTGTATTCCCTGCAATGAACCAACTGTATTCAGAAGGGAAACAATGTAGAACACCATCAGCTAATATAAAAATATACAAATGGTTTTTGAAATCTTAATTTATGAAGATGAAATCTATGCTATGAATTTTGAAGTATCTAGTAACAGTGACAAGCTAATTAGTTAACAAGGAGACCAGTCTGGTTGCCAGGGGCTTCAGCATACTTTCTTGGGAGCTGAGAGAGTTAAGAACATTTCTCCAAGGACATGAAAGGCAAGTTTACAAGTGGAAAAATGGAGTGCATTAGTTAAATGTTATTAGAGTTATAGATAAATATTTAAAGGGTGTAAAGAAAGGCATCAGTCTCACATATTTCTAGGACTGAAACTATTCATTACTTTAAAAGCTATTAATTTTTTGCTCTGCAGAAAAGAAACTTGTATACTAAAGCAATATTTTGTAAAAAGCTGATTCACACATCTTCCTTAAGGTTGTGTAATCCTACAAATTTTTGATCTGATTTTTCTCACAAAGGTTTCCCATATGCTAGGTAAGTACAGTGGGAGAGGAGGATAGTCTACATACTATTTATTATCTGTTATGTTGACTGTACTTAAATCAAGAAAGTTTTAATATACAATCTGGCTGCATCTACCCTCTTGGAGAATGATACACCAGTTGTTAAGGATATAATTTAAATTCACTACTTGTGTAGTGAAGATAACAGATTTTCCTTCCACCATGCTGCACCAAACTGGTAAATGGTGAAATCTCATTCCGCATCTGAAGTTGTGAGGTGGTTCCTGGGGCACAACTGAAGCTGCTGCCTCTTCTTTTTACAAGTCACTTCCAACCAGCACCAGCAACCGCCTCTGAAGGAACTGCATTTGTCATTGGCCAACCTGACCCAGACCCACCTTTCCTCACTCTTTGATCAAACTGAAGAGGAAACTCAATGCAAAAGTGTTACAGAATTCACCCTGCAGGTTTTTCTGAATTACAAAATTGAGGTTAAAGTTCAGATTGAGAAACGGAGGTTACAGAAGGAAGGGGAGTTTTCAAAAGGAGTAGAAGTTCTTTTAAATAAAAGTCTCATCTCTTGTTGGCATTAAGGCTTAGCAAAATTGTGGGAAGCCTGCCTGCAGGGAGGAAAAAGGAGGATGGCAAATGTAGTCTTTTAGGCTAGTAGCTGTAAGAGCTGTACAAAACACAGAGCAGAACTGTTGGCTTACTATGAACTGCTGTAAGTCTTAATTAAAAACTAAAGTGCTTCCCCGTCCACTTTTTGGTAATATTTTTTTTCCTTCTCTGTTTTGTACTTACCTGTTTACTATTAAAGGGGCTGCTTGCTCTTGTCCTTCTAACAGTGTTAAAATGGTGTATGTCAAGTAAGAAGCTGATGGAGAAGATCTAGCATAATGACACACAGTGTTGTGGCCTTTGTATGTATTAGATCTATTTAACACTTTGATGTGAACTGGAAAATGCTTATACAACCACTTTGGCAGCGATGCTTAAGTAGTGAAACAAAGATTGCTAGAACTGCACAAGTTGTAGAAAATAACTTTATACCCTTGTTATTGCCTATAAATGTGGATTTTCAAAGCAAAAGCTACTAGGATAAAAGAGAATAGAAAATGAAAGGAACATGCATTCCTCTAGCAAAAATTATCTCTTAAAGTTCTGTAGTGATTATTTACACACATTGCCATTTAAAAACTTGCATATTAATTCCTTCTGTAGTCCAAAAATAGATTTGTGCATTTAAACTAGGAAAGATGGCAATGATCATGTTAAGAGACAAAAATCAAGAAACCAAAGAAAACTATAAAAAAGTTAGCTATGCTTGGCAAAAAGTGATCGTCCCTAGTGGCAAGAGAAATAACATATACAGCTAGTAGAAAACATGGATTATTACTGAAAAGACAGAATGAATTACCTATATATCAGGCCTTACATTCTAAAAAGCAAAAATTACTATGCTAATGTTTAAGTGTGAAGTGCATTATTTAGTGGTAGTTCTACAACTATATGTAATATATACAGTAAATATTATGCCTCCATGAATTTGTATCTTTTGGTAGCAAAAGAGTAGGTGATTCTTAAAAAGCAGAAGGCTGAGTTTTAAAAGGAATATAACCTGAAGCTGTATCTTGAGAGCTATGTTTCTTAATTTTCTGAAAATCTGATACATAGTTATGACCTGTCTTTCAAGTTTTTAAAGTAAATTCAATAGGCTTGTCACAGCATATTTTGAAATAATTTACAAGAGTAATTGTTGGTGTATTTGAATACAAAATAGGAATTAGTCTGGGTAAATTTTTGTTTGATCTCAAATTACAGAATCATAAGTGAACTAGTAGCTAGAAAAAGTATTTTTGCAAAGAAGTATTGATCAAGAAAGATTTTTGAAGCACTTTTTCTTCCTATTGTCCTTTTACTCAAAGTCTTGAAATAAAGCTTATAAAACAATAAAATAATTAAACAAGTATGAGCTGAAATAATTAAACTAGAATTTTATCCATTTAATTTTCTTATGTTGCTGAAAGAGAGAGTTCATGTTTTTTTTGGGAAACCTTAAGAAAATTTATTTTAAAAGGGTATTTTATAATAAAATGTCACACTGTAGGAACCAATTCTTCCTTAACATCTAATTTATTTTCTTTTTTAGTCAGTTTGTCTTTACTGAAATTAATCTGGATTATGGCAGTGTAAATTAGGTCAAAAGTATTGCACAGACACCACCTGGTACGTAGTTAGTGTTGGCCTCAGAAATTAAAACTTATCCTTTAGACTGTGCAAGCTTCTGATCAGACTGAGATGTAAACAGTTGATTTAATTTTGATGAACTTCTGTTTGAAACTCTAAGCCCTCCGAAAAGCATTTATGTGCTTTTAAATTGGGTCCTTAACACCTTTTGGTCTTTGAGTCTAAAGGTTGTTTCGGTGAAGAAATAAGGAAAGAAGCAGTACTTGCTGCATTTTGCCACCTAACAAGTTACACTGAGTGTCATGGTTTAAGGTCAGGGCAGCCCCTTAGACCAAGTTTTCTTTGTGGGGCAGAAGACTGCTGATAAACAGAGAATATTGTCTTTCCAGTTTGAGGATGTGTGATTTGATAATTCTGCATGGTTATGCCTCTGTGTGTATGTGATGGATGTGTTCTCTGTTCAAACCCACAGCCTGCCACTGCCACCCATTCAGAGTCTGGTATTTTTTTCCCGAGCAGGTACAATAAACTTTCTGCTTTTCTTGTTGGTTTTGGTTTTGGTTTTGGTTTTGGTTTTGGTTTTGTTTTTTTGTGTGTGTGTGTGTTTTTTTTGTTGTTGTTGTTTTGTTGGTTTTGTTGTTGTAGTTTTTTGTTTGTTTGTTTGTTTGTTTTTGTTTTTTGTGCTGAAATAAACACATACTAAGTGGAGTAAATGAAGGAATACAAATATCTGTCAAGTATATCTGTCAAGGAGTACAAGTATCTGTCATACAAACTGATTACTATAGCGAAATCAATAGAGCAATGACATGTTGTATTATCATGTTGTATTAGCACACCCAATTCTGTGGCTTTTGGGAAATAATATGCAATTTTATTAATATTTTGTAAGCATATACCTTTTATTCAATTAATTTCAAAGCCTGTCCTTAAAGAACTAGGTTGAGTGAGGAAGAATAATGAAATAATTTTCATTAATTGTTCAGTTTCCCAATAACTGTTTTTTCCAACAGTTTTTTTTTTTGGGTAAATCATAGAATGCTTTGAGTTGGAAGGGACCTTTAAAGGACATCTAGTCCAACACCCCGGCAGTGAGCAGGGACATCTGCAACTAGACCAGGTTTCCCAGAGCTCTCTCCAACCTGACGTTGAATGTTTCCACCCTACTCATCTTGGTGCCTTCTGTAATGCTATTATCAATTTGCCAGTTTCTGAAACTTGCCTTTGTGTTAATTGTTGCTTATAGATAAAGAGTAATCAAAATTAATTTAGACTGAGCAGCCATATGAATAGAGGTTTTAGGTCTATGTTCATTTAAATTGTTGGAAGGAATGCATCCCACTTATCCTTACTGCTTCAAATGTAATTGCAGAGCAGATAACCTCCTATAAATCCTTAAGCTCAATGACACTTCCAAGCAGAACTATATTTGTACAATACTATTTTTTTTAAAATAATGTTTATTTATGCAAAATATTTAGAAAACCAATGTCCATTTCAGTAAATTGCTTAGTTTCAAAAAGATTTATCCAGAATTTCAGAAAACAAAATATTTTATCTTTTGGATGTCTTGAAAATTTCCTTTGTTTGGAAAAGCCTATTTTTCATATGAGCAGTTTTTTGGGGAAAAATTAAACCATGTATTTGTTAAAATATTTTTGGTCCAAGATAGTGAATGTATTTATTTATTTATTTTTAACTTTTGGGGTAGAGTCCAACCTGTCTGAATTGAACAGCCTAAGAATTTTGAATGAATAACATTGAAGGCTTTATTGTAATGGCAAGCTTTCAGCACTTCCATTGGATTTTTTCGGAGTTTTGGAAAGTTCTTTAGACACTGGAAACCTTTGAGATTACAGTCTCACTTACCTTGCTCAGGTCACAGAGCAGCATATGTCCCTGGGCAGTGGTATACTTTGGAAGTGCACTTCTGAACCTGACATGTTCTCTGGATTAACTGTTTTACATGGGCACCTGTGGTGAATGGTTAAACTGAATTCTTTGCATTTCCATGGGAAAGATGCAGACAAGTAGTTCAAATAGATACCTACATGTGAACAGCCCTCACAGTCACCTTTCTAGGCAATAAAATTATCTAAAAAGATGAAGGCAGTGATTGTTCAGTTTCCTTTCTCCTGGTGCAGATTGTGATACGACTTTCTATGAACAAAGCACTCTTAATTTAGCACTCTGAGAGATGTCACGAGATAACTGTACATGGCTGAATCTCTGCAGGAGCAAAAGCTCCCAGTGACAACTGCTTGATGTTGAGAAAGGAGTTTTACATGTAAAATTACTCATTGGGGAAAAAGTGTTCTTGTCCTTTCAAGTATACACTGAAGCTGACAAGCAGAAAAGAAATACCAAAGTGTGAAAAGCTAAGCAAAAACATAGCTGATGTGAGATGATTCTAGCTAAGCAGTTGATTTCTCATTATGTATATTGTTTTTTTAAATTGAACAATAATTTCTAAATAGCCTAACTACCCCCACCTCCTTTTCTTTGTTTACTTTCTATGTGGTGGGATTTTTTTGTGAGAGGGTATCTGGGTGTTCTCTAATCTCTAATTTGCGGAAGCATCCTTTCTTCTACTCAAACCAATATGGGCATTATGTTTTTAACCAGGTCCAGTAAGGACAGTGACTTTAAGTAAGCTCTGCAACTCTGCTATGAAAGACTTGTTGCCACATTCTTGTGCTTAGCTTAGCGGATAATATTATCTCAGTATTTGCTTTCCTAGCAATAACACTATAGTGAATACCCCAGAGATAAGGTAACAGTTATGAGACTGATAGAAACTCAAGGAAATCCAGTGAATACTACAAATAAAAGATTTCCAGTCACAGTGAAAAAATACATGTTCCAATATTCCAGTGTGGCACTGCTTAATATTGTTAATTATTGTCCTTTATCAAGCTAATCAGGCTTCAGACAAATATCTTGTAACACAAATGATTATCATTCTCAATAATAACAGACACTGAATGAACCTCTAGGATCATTCAATAACCTCTAGATTAATGTCTCCTAATATAAATTAGTGATTAATTATTAGAGAAACAGAGCACATAAGTGATGTGCAAAGAGCTACTGAATGATTAAAAAGACTTAATCTTGGACTGAATATTTTTCTGAATTGAATACTCTCAGTGAAGTAAAGCATGTGGATTTAAATCACTTCATTCCTTATAGGTTGCAAAGAGTAACAAGATAGTTATAACTTCTGTATGCTAATGGGCTCTGATTGAAGGAGGTCACTTATATTAGGAAAAGGTGTGAATAACTTTATCAATCCTATCAGCCACCAACTTTTCATTCTTAATTTTTCATTAATTAGTACTTAGGGTTTTTTTCTTTTAAAAGAGCATTCTTTTAATCAGTTATTTTTTTCCACTTCATTTCAGTTGATAGTTCAATGATAGAATACTTATTTTTCTAAAAAGTTTCAGGATTGGTACCCTGTGCATTAAATAAAAGACCAGAGAGAGAAAAAAACAATTAAAAACTCCATTTTATATATGTATAGAAGATGCCTTCTAAAATTCTATGGACAACTTTAGTTTTATTTTAGCTCGTGAATTTTGCTTTTTATAATCTGTTTTTAATGTAGGCTTGTATGTTTAGCTATTTGTAAATCAACAACATCATGGTTATCTGTGTTTGAGATACAGTAGTATTGTCCCTCTTTGCAAGGAATTTACTTTTTAATAACAATTCTGTCCAATCCAATAAACTTAATGAAATATTCAATAGCTACCCAAAATAACTGCTGCTTATTCTTCATTGTTTGTATTTCTGATTTCTGTTTCTTATGTAGGTTTTACTTGATATAAATTCCTTGATGATTCTAAGGGAAATTTTATTGTATTATAAAAAGGGCTTAACAAAACACCTTATTTTATTGAAATGCAGGAACCACCCTTTTGTATCACCTATGGCCAACACAGCTATAATGGAAATGGGGTGTAGTGCTCTGTTGTTGCAACTTATGTTTCTACAGCTGACTGAAGTCATCATATCCAGAGAGTAAAATGAATTTAAAACATGTTTCAACCACTTTAACCTTAATTAATATATGCTTAAAATTTATTTTCTGAAGTTAAGCTTTTCAATCAAGGTATTGATGCATTGGATTTTACAAGAAACTTTATCAAGTGCTCTGATCACCCCACCCACTTAGCAGAATTTCCAGCCCTCTAGCATATATCTCCCAGTCCTCCAGCAATTTGGTATACCTGAATGCTGGTTGTTCTTTGGCAGAATACAGGTCTTAAAAAGACTCAGAATACTCCAGAATTGTCTTAAACACTCACTTCCCCTCAAACAATAGTATTGAAAAAGAAAAAAAAAAAAAAAAACAAAACCACCAAACTACAGTCAGGTGCTTTATACTATTGGAGGAAAAATTGTCAAAAAATTGCATTTGCAATTCATAGAATCATTAAGGGTGGAAACAGCTTTAAAGATCATCAAGTCCAACTGTCTGCTAAACATTATCATGACCACTAAACTATGTCCTGAAGTGCCACATCTAGACCTTTTTTTAACACCTCCAGGGATGGCGATTCCACCACTTCCCTGGGCAGCCTGTTCTGTGCCTTACCACTCTCTCAGTAAAAAAAAAAAATTCCTAATATCCAACCTAAATCTCCCCTGGCACAAGTAAACCCATTTCTTCTTGTCCTTTCACTTGTTTCCTGGGAGACCAACAGCCACCTCACTACAACATCCCTTCAGGTAATTGTAGAGAGCAATAATGTCTCCCTTGAGCCTCCTCCTCTTCAGACTAATCCCGGTTCCCTCGGGCACTCCTCATAAGACATTTTCTTCAGACCCTTCAGCAGCTTTGTTGCCCTTCTCTGAACTCACTCCAGCACCTTAATGTCTTATTTAAACTGTGGTGCCCAAAACTGAACACAGTACTCAAGCTGCAGCCTCACCAGGGCCGAGTACAGGGGCATGATCACATCTCTACTCCGTCTGGACATGTGGTTTTTGATACAGGCCAGGATGCTGTTTGCTTTCTTGGCCACCTGGGCACACTGCTGGCTCATGTTAAGCTGTCTGTCCACCAGCACTCCCATGTCCTTTTCTGCTGGGAAGCTTTCCAGACACTCCTCTCCAAGCCTGTAGCATTGCCTAGGGTTGTGACTGAAGTGTAGGACTTGGCCTTGTTAAACTTCATCCCATTGACCTTGGCCCATTGATCCAACCTGTCCAGATGTCTCTGCAGAGCACTCCTACCCTCAATCAGATCAACACTCCCACTCAATTTGGTGTCATCTGCAAACCTGCTGAGGGTTCATGTCTCTTCCATCTGGCACAGGTTTTCATCAGTCTCAAAAGATTTATTATAGTAGGTTAACACGGGATAACCTAGCTCATCAGATGAGACTAATGCATTGCTTCCCTTTATGACAATAGTAAATAAAAGTTCTTACAGTATTCTTGGGCACTACAGCACAGCTGTAATTTGGTGCACGCTGTTGTGTCTAAGCATATTTTATACTATTAAAATGATAGGTTACTGAAAGTTAGTTTCCATGTTTGCTTAAATCTCATTCATTACTCAGTTACTATATCAAAGTCTCTTGGATATTTTTCTTCCTCATTAGCCACAAATAAGTCCATTAAACTTTGCCCAACATGGTAAAGGAAGAATCTAGGTTGTGGATGTTCAGTATATGCTATTACACAGTGATTCTTAAACAGATTGAAACTACTGAGGCATTCAATAAATGACAGTCTTATGCTAGAAGGTTAATACCTGTTACAGTTGCTTAAAATTATGCAAAATTAAATTGGAAACATCCTAATATATTACCTACCTTCAGGTGTGTAATAAACATTTATCTATCTTTTTACACACAAACTATGTTTTCAAAATAATCTTGCATCTTTCAGTCGACAATTGCTTAATTTTTTTTCTAAAGGCAGCCATAAGCCATTAATGAATTCCTGCATATCTCTGTCTAATTAATTACATTTCTAATGCCTTATCAGATAGCAAGTAAAGGAGTATTTGGCATTTTAATTTAACAGATAATCTTTTACGTTTCATTCTACTGATAAAATGTTCAAATTAAGCTATATTTCATAAATTACAAGGAATCTAGTAACATCAAAAGAAGAGTTATGAAGGATTGAATGAAATCTTTTGCTTTTTAATCTTCTAAGAGTTGCTTGCAGGAGCTTCAGTCTGTCATGAGCATCTGCCAAAGATAAAACAAAGGTTGCTAAATGGCGGAATGAAAGAAAGAGAGGAAAAAAGAAAGAAATTATAACTTGGAAAAACATAGCATGCCATAGTTTCACAGCATGGTTTTAGGGTTTTGTTAAACAGCCTTGGAGGTATGATCCAAAGCTTTAAAACATATAGATGAACTTCTGTCTATATATATGATGAGAAACTCTGACACTGCTATATTAAATGGTCTACTTGGTAGGACTAAGTCCTATCTATTATGTTTAATAAGAAGCTAATATCTGAAATCACCTATTCAGAATTTGATTGAAACCAAATTATTTTACAAATTGTAATTCTACAGTCTTTGGAGGATGGTACTGAACTGTTGATATCCTTACTGGGTGAAGGAGACATTAGATTTGTATACTTATTCCTAAATGGATATTTCTCTCCCTCATCAGTATAAAGTTTTAAAAAAGGGGGAGCCTATGCCTGCCAATTTTTAGACAACTTGCAGCCTTCCCCATCTTCTTTGTAGCTGTATGTCTCACTGGAGCTGTATGACCAGGAAGGAAACTTGCATTGGTCTTTTTCTTGACATCATAATCTTTCTTGAAGCCATTTAATGATAAAGAAATTAAATGAAGTAGGTTATTTAGCAGAGAACACATTCTGATTTTCCACACACATATGTCTACGTGCAGCAGTTTGGTGCTATGCTACAAGGACTAGCTTTTGGTGTTTTTTCCTCAAACTATCTTGCGTGTTTATCCAACATGATTAGTGAAATTCAAGTAGCATGCCCAAACTGATTCATATGTAGATCTGCATAATATATCAATATGGACTAAAGGTAAAATTTTCAGTCAATGTCTGGCAAGTACTAAGACTGCTTCTTTTTAGCCTATCTAGTACATCTGGATTTCTTGTGTGTCAATCGCCATGTGATTATTTAGTCTTTATGGTATTTCAGCAGTCACTCAGAGCCAGAGTCTGTCAGAAAGCTGCTTCATTTTAGAAAAACCATTTAATTTAAAATCTACATTCTAAATATTTATCATTAATTTATTCAGCATTAACTCTTAAATTCATCATTCACCACATCATCATTTCAGTCAAAAAGTCCTAATGATAGTGATTAAAAGTGCATTAAACCAATTGTAGACTATAAATACCTGTAACTCATCTTCTTCAAACTGGTTAGTTTATCCCTTAGGCTGGCTCTCTATTTAAGGATCAGGAACTACTGTTTTCAAAGAGCGAGAAATCTGCTGCTTCTCATTGTGCCTTAAAAGAACATTTAGAGAGAATTCATATCACAACACCTGATACGCACGTGCATTTATTTATCCTGTACTATTATATCCTTCACTTTGAAAATCTGTCCCCAAGTCTCCTGACACACTGATAAAAGTGCCATTTGAGAATGCAATCCAGTAACTGCACAAGAAGAAAAAAAAAATATTTAGTCCTCTTAACAAAAAGCAAAAAGATTTTTGAAAACAACCTCTAATTTTTTAGTGCTGGGAGCTTGTCTTAAAATTTAGCTCGGATTTTCTAATTTCAGGACTGAAAAATCCCAAATAGGGTATCTGGAAAAAAAGAGAAAAAGCTTTTCCATGTTCAGTTTTTGCACTCACAGATATAGTTACTGTTTCTATTTAACATAAAGTTATATTACTTGTATAAGAATCTTAGCCAGGCACTGCTGTCTACCAGTTACAAACTATGCTTGTGAATATGCTAAATACAAACTGTAGTAAGCACAATAAGCTATTTTCTATTAACTGTCTCTTATTCATGTCCAGTACAACTGTGGAAATAAAATAACAATTGTTCATTAAGTAAGTTTACAGAACCTTAAGAAATTTTAACAACTGGAATTGTAAGAGGCCTCAAATTACTTTATTCTAATTAATTTTTGATATGGAACGTGAAATTCTGAAAGTAACTGACCTTTAAGTGGGAAAACCATTTCTGCTATAGATGATATCATAAGTGAAGTTCCATTATAATGAAGGTAATGTAGCAACTATAGTAATTGCATTACAACAAAGAAATTTTAACCTATAAAGATTTAAAAGCTAATCACTGAATACCAAAGTGAAACAAGTGGAACTCTTTATTTCTATTGTGGTAGTATCTGAATCACTACTAAGCATTTCCTCAGTGAAAATGCTTTCTAAGAGATGGTAGGTTTTAAATATTTCTATTTAAGCTCCACAATAATTTTTTGCATAGCAGCCACATTCAGTCTTACTGGCACAGTTGCCCACTGCACACCAGTGGAGAAGCAGCCCTAACAAAAAAGGTGAAATGTTTCTACATCAGGATGGGTGATGCAGAAATTGGCACTTTTACAGTGAAGATGGGGATAAACTGGAGGACTGCCCTTACAGAGAGTGCTCTGAGTCATGCCTACCTTGTTCAGGTACAGCCTGCCCTGGTTGTCCCTAGGGCATCACCAAGGATGTCTTGTGGGGTTCTTTCTTCATTGTGGTCATCCCTTTTTTCCCCCCCACTGAATACCATTTAAAAAGCTTTCGAGAATAAAACCTTCACAGAATAACTTTTCTGAAAGGCAATGGTAGAGCCCATGAGTAAATTAGGTTGTTGCTCTCTACAGCTACCTGGGAGGAGGTTGTGGTGGGATGGGTGTCCATCTCTTCTCCCAGGTGGCAAGCAATGGGATGGGATAAAAAGGCCTCATGTTGTGCCAGCAGAGATTTAGATTTGTTATTAGGAAAAATTTCTTCACCAAAAGGGTTGTCAAGCATTGGAACAGGCTGCCCAGGGAAGCTGTTGTGTCACCATATGTGGAAGTATTTAAAAGACATGTAGATGTGGTTCTTAGGGACATAGTTTTGTGGTGGTCTTGGTAGTGCTGGGTTAATGGTTGGACTCGATCTTGAAGGTCTTTTCCAACCTAAACAATTCTATGACTCTATATAATACCTAAGATCCTTGTATCCATGTGTAATTTTAATGTTTTTAGATTGGCCCTCCATATTTAAACTCTTTTTTATTTTCCTAAAAGAAAAAAAAAGAGGAAATGTATATCAGAGTCTGAATTTTGTTTATTCTTCAGTCGTTTATATTTTAAAATAACCTTAAATTATCTTCAGGGAGGGTAACCACTTGAAATTCTATGTTATTCTCTCAAATCATACAGGCAAACCTGTTGTAAATGTCTTCTAGAGGTTTATGATGTTTGCATTGTATCAAGCTCCTGGAGTCTGTGAAATGGCTGGGCTTGCAGGATTTGAAGGAAGCATTTCATCTTCATGGATAGAAGCAAACATCAGAAATATTAGTGGGATGCAGACATGGTTCACGGCTTTCCAAAAGAACTAGGTGTACTACCTTGTCCTCAGCCTCAGTAGCTATAAAACCAGGATTACAAGGAGCTGAGCCCCTGTCTGCTCTGTTACTGTGTAAAGCAATGATTTGGGGGGTGTTTATGGGAAGGTAATGTAAAAACCATCATGACAACAGGGTTCTTGTGCAGTATGAATTCAATTAGAGACCAGCATTGAAATATCTCCTCATAAAAAAGTACTAAGTATTTGGATATAGCTAGTTTCTTTTGAAAGGGAAAGAAGACGGACATCAGACACCCCATTAAAATGTTTGAATCTCGAATTATTTGCTCTGAGGTCTGGCAGTCAGGCTTGGAAGAAGACTGACTTCCACAGAAAAGTGACAGTGCACAACATAGTGTTTCACAGAGAAACGATCACCAAAGCATCTCACTGTGTGTTCTTGATACATCCCCTTTGGTCTTCTTCCACAGTGACACACATTCCTTTATTGTAATGAATAACTCTTATCCTCAGAGATTGACAGTGACTGTCCCTCCTTTCATTAACGATAACAGGAAATTTGCCAGTAACCTCAATAGAGATAGGAATAAGTCAATTATTCTCTATCATTGAAACACATAAAAGCTTGTCAAGCCTATGAATAGGTGGTTTCATCCTTTTCTTCTTATTGTAGAAACCATTTTCAAATGTTCAGACTCTGTATCTTCAGTGAGAAGACTTAACTAGGCTGGGTTACTTGCTTAGAGCCTTGGACATTATCAATAACTCTCTCCTGAAATAAATTAATTATTTCTTTGGGCAATAATATTCTACAGAGATGGTAGTACAGGCTGCATTTTTTATGGATTTCCTAAAAGACAGAACTTCCCAAGATGGTTTTACTGATTTTTAAATGGACATCATCAAGTGAAAACTAGAATAACTTAAATCACATCTTCTAATCTTACAAGCTAGCTGTAATGTTGAATGTGTTTGTTTCTTGAAGTCTTTCCTGCTTTTCTGGTTAAACGTGCAACTGGCTGTTATTTTACAATCCCTGCAATTAATAGAATTGGGTTATGATGCAGGACAGATAATAGAACACAACCACAGATATGCCTTAAGAGGCATATTTGGGAATATTTGAATTGCAAGGTCAAATGCATTTTCACATTGAATAATCCTTGTAGAGTTGAATTTCATGAAAGAGAGTTGAATTTCATGAGAGAGTGAACTTGGTTTGCAAGACTCAGGAGACAAGAATAGCTAAACAGCTTTGTTTCATTATATGACTGATAATTTAATATTCTCTTAAAAGCTTAAAAATAGATATTTTCCTGTCATTTCCTTTAAAATCATGATCATTTGGATATATGTAGTCTTAAAAGGTACAAAAGTGGTTCTCTGTATACAGAAACTTTTTTTTCCTGACATCTATAAATTTTTGTTATATTTGGAATATTCAGATTTATTATATTTTTGTCAAAATTACTGTACCACATTACACAGTTATCACAGAGAAAATGTGGTTGCTCAGGACCTCATGAGATTACCTGATTCAACCCACCTGCTCAAAGAAGGGTCAGCTAGAGTAAATAAAGACCATGTCTAATTAGGTTTTAAATATCTGCAAGGATAAAAACTCCACAACCTCTCTAGGGAACCTGTGCTGGTATTTGAACACTCTCACGAGAAAAATGTTTTATTAAGTTTAAACAGAATTCCTTGCATTTCAGTTTGTACCTTTTGCCTTTTCTCTACTGAAGAAAGTCTGGATCCATCTTCTTTACTTCTTCCCATCAGATTTTTATACATGAGATCCCCCTGAGACTTCTCTAGGCTGAATAATCCAAGCTCTTTCAGCTTGAACCTCATATGAGAGATACTCTAGCCCCTTAATCATCTCTGTGGCGCTTTGTTGGATTTTCTCCAGTATGTCCAAGTTATTATTACTTCATGTAGTGGGGATACCAGTATACATCTCTCACTAGGGCTGAGTAGAGGATCCCCACTTTGACCTGCTACTGATGCTCAGCAACCCAGGAGGCTGTTAGCTGCCTTTAGCAGAGGAGCATGTTGCTGGCTTATGGACAACTTGTTATTCACCAAACCCTTTTCTTTGAGTCTGCTTTCTATGATTTAGTTATATAGGGCTAGAGAAAAACATTAGAGGTGTTACTGAAGAGACCAAATTCTCTTTCCAAACATGACTTCCCTCTTACTTACATTCCTTTGATGACAGAAATCAGCACAAAGCTGAAATTTAAGCATCTGATTCTAATTAACTTCCTTGATTCTAATTAATCTCACCATTTTCAAAATAAGGAGAGAAGGTAAGCTGGTGTGTTATTTAAGGGCTGTTTAGAGGATGGGTTGCTGGAGGACAAAGCAGAGAGCTAATTTAATAGATAAGATGAAGTTACTGTTGTAAAAGTGGCTAGTTTTTTGTGGTTTTTTTTTTTTTTGTGGGTGTGTTGGTGTTTTGTTTGTTTCTTTAATGAGAACCAAGCTTGTAATTGAAGCTTCAAATTAGTGTAAGGGAGAAGGGAAATACAGGGAAGAAATTTCAAGGACTAACCTGTCAACAGCTTCTCAAACTATGAAATAGAATCTTCTGGAAAGCAAGTTGAGGTACTGTATCTGTACAAGTAAGTTAAAGTACTGTATCTGTTAAAGTATTTCTTCTGTGTAAGAAATCTAGTTATGCTAAGTGACTAGTAGGACAGCTGAATAATCTGTCCTTCTTCTTAATATAAATCTGTGCTACAGACATGTCCCTGAGTTGAAAGACTTCATTTGCCTACCTAATTCTGGGCTTTCTTGTATTTGAGATTTTTGTTATTATTTTTTTCAGTAATATATGTTTATGTGCCCCCTTCTCCCATTCAGCTCTGTGGTGCTTAGCCACTCTGAAGCAAAAGCAGCACTTCTGAAACATGCTGTCTATACAGTTCATGTGTAATTGAGCTATGTAGATACAGCAGCTGAGTCTTTCTTAGAATTAGACTGTGTGAATTGAGCTGAAATACTGGAGCTGTGGTGATTATGTGGATGAATCGTGCTTGTTTATGCAGGACTCTCCAGAACAAGTAAGGTTGGAAGTATTCAAAAATCTCTTTACATCACCACTGCCAGAAGCATGTCTGCTTTTGACTTCTGTCCAAAGCAGCTGCCATGGTAGATACATCTTTCTATCTAGTGATCTTCATAGTATCTGACAGTAATTTACAGCTGTCTTCAGCCTTTTAAGGATTAAACAGCTGGGTAAGATATAGGCGTTAGACTTCTATCGGTATCTGTAAAAAATGGAGTATTTGTAACTTCTAGCATTTTAACAGCATTTGAACCTGCCTAAATGTAAAGCTTTAGTGTGTGCAGGGGAGCATTAGGTTGTTTACTGTCAATATGAAAATGCATAAGCTTCTGTAAGAGCATCTGCTGTGTACAGGCTGTGTTTAGCAAGATGGCTTTATCAGTTACTGGTTTTCAAACAAGCCATATCTCCCAATTAAATGTCATTTTTTGGTTTTGATTTTTACAAAGTTGTGTTGGCATTTTCTTCACTATCAAGTACTAATTTTTACCTGTAGTGGAGGAGGTTTAATGTTTTCTCAGTTGTTTCAGTTGCCTCATTTCTCTGAGAATAACTTCTGTGTCACTCAGTAATTTTGTCCTATTTGTACATTAGTTACATACAGTTACTTCTGCATTCAGGCCTTAATTTTTTGGGGAAAAATCAGTATGTCCAAGTGCCTTGAATAACCCAAGGGCATTCCACAGTCCAATCTGTTGGTTTTTATGTAAATGTCTATATTTAAAGAAGGGCATGACCTGGTTTATCAGCCAAACTCAGAAAGAGGTGAGTATCATTCCTAACTTGCAGTTCTTGCCTGTCAGAATGATTTCTGAGATCTCACATGGCCTAGAGTGGTTGCTTACTATTACTGATGGAGGTATTTTTTCTCTGTTGTTAAGACTGTTCAGGTAGCTGTTATATAAACAGCACAATCACTTTTCATGCTCCTTGAGTCCTCAAGGTGTATTAAGATGCTGGAGAAAAAAAATTAGAATCGTTTAATGTGATAAACTGCCTTTTTATTTAAGATGCCGTATTGACAAAACATTGTCAGTTTTCTTTGATGCTTCTTACTCATTTCTGGTTTTATTCAGTAGCTTTAAAAAAAAGCAGTAGCCAGATGATGTTATATGGGAATTACAGCAATTGGAGGTCTCTGAACTCTACCTGTTTGGGTGGGTGGGTTTTCTTCCTCTTGTTTTGGGGTATGGGGTGTATATGGGAGGTGTAGTTTGTTCATGTAAGATTTTACTTAACTAGCCTTGAATGTGAACAGTCATTCCATTAGAAGTCTCTTGTCATTTTCAGGGTGTTATACTATGTCTCTGAAGAGCTGACATAACTGTTAAATCAGATTTTGCAGCTCTTATGCTACTCAAGAGGAAGTGCCTTCATTCATGAACATCCCCTCCATTTCACTGTGACCATTGGTGTTTCACTGTTGCCTTGATTTACTATACAGCAGTGCTGACAACCCTTAACAGCATCAAATCTTATTACTCCAGTTGAAAAACTGCCATTTATTTTTAAGTATCAAATTGGAAAGAAAAGTATCAACATATTTAAGGCAAGAAAGAGCTTTGTTCTCACTCTTCGTGAGTTTTTACTCTCATTTTTCTTTGCCCAGAGGACTGCCATGGCTTTGCCTGGAAGGGGTGTCATGGAAAAGGTATGAACAGAAAAGGGATGGTGAGGGGAGACGTGGAAGAAAGGAGAGTAGAAGAAAGGACGAATGGCCCCTTAGTGGTCAAGATACAATAGGCCTGACCTTAAAGCGCTGAAGGCTATTGATTCAGCAATGTGTGACAAAGAAATGTATTGTTATTTAATCTTCATGTAAGGCTGTACCCTTTCCAGTGAATTTAGTAAATTGTAACTGTGTCATCTTGAGAGAAACACTTAGGATTTTGTGTGCAGTAATAACAGGGGCTATCAGAAAAATGGAAGTATTTGTCTAACTTTCTTCCCCAGAATAGTAATCTCCAACAGAAAGGTCTGTTGACATGACAGGAGGCACTTAATGAAATCTAAGTGCTAAATTTAGAGCCTGTTTTCTGGATCTAGCTAGCAGCAGTACTTGACTCCCAACCGTCTGCCTTCATGCTTTAGACACCCTTATCTGAAATATTAATAATGAAACATTAGAAACTCAGTTTGAAATACTAATCCAAATAGTGTCATTTTGAGGAAGGCTCTTTTCTGTCCTTAGTGTAAGACTGCAGCTTTCTGAAGTGTGGAGTACTTGTTTTTGAAATAACAAAATACTTAATTGCTTATTGCCAAGTGGTAGGGATGAGGAAGTCATAGAGATGCACAAGAATGCAAACTGGCTGGTCTGATACTTCCCTTAAAATTGTAGTATGTTTCTATAACCTTTGTGAGCTGTGCGACGTTATTAATTTCAGTTGTCTGCTAAAAGGAAAAACTTGTAGATTGGCTTTTTACAAAAAATCATCACGGGTTTTTATGAGAATATTTTCACAATACCAGCGTATTGTGAAATCTCAGAGCTGTTTAACTGTTTTTTTCACAAAACAGAAAACAAAAGTCTGCAAAAAGGATTAACTTGTAGAAATGCCCTGTGCCACAGGACATTGGGATGGTAGCAGATGCTGAATGATCCTTGCAGCAGGGCATGCAGCTAGCTTTGGTGCCTGGGATCATCAGCTTTTCGGAAGAAAAAGAAAATGCCACCTGATACTGCATTTGAATAGTAGCAGACTATAATGACAGTGCTTTATGCCGAACAGAATGACAAGTTAGAGCACTCTACCAAGTTTTGCATGATCAGTGTGCTGTGACATGACAATTAAAGATCATTTGGACCAAATAGTAACTGTCATATCCAGGCAGCAGGGAGTATTTGACTACCAATTTGGCATACAATACAAGAATGGCTGGAGTCCATAATGGCTGATACAGTGGTAGATCCCTCTGAATTTGTAGTTGTACCTCATTTGCTGCTCAAATCGCTTCATTGGGAGATAAAGATGACAAAATATTTCAGGTTGCCATCACAAACTGTGTAATTACGTGAAAGTGATGCCTGTAAGTGTCTTCAAAGTGCAAACTTTCAAATTGGTCTATTATAACTATTACTTTATAGTTCCTACCTGTATCCAACCAACACAAAGTATGTGCTGTATTTCCTTCCACTTTATAAAAATTGTCAATCCATTCAGCAAAATGATATGGACTGTGCTTTTTATTTTGGTAAGACTCGCTCTCCTCTAAAATAATTCCTGTCTCTTTCAAAGGCTGCATTCTGATTATCTACTTTTGTAGTACTCTTTTGAGTACTTCTACACATATATTACAGTTATTGGCAATGGCATCAAAATATCTATTTGAGCACATATTCAGTCATTTATGTAGAGAAAATACAAAAACTTTCAGGAGTTGTTTGTTTGCTTGTTCTATCTTTCTTTAACAGAATTCCAAATAAACTTAGTTTATTGTAGAAATAGTGTCCTGAAGAGTTGATTAAAATATCATAAAGGTTGCTCTGAAAAGATATTCTGAATTTAACATGAAAACCATACCCCAGCAAAAACTTTTCCGGCTGGGAGGTCCAGAGAAGAACCTCCGTGTGCTCAAACCTGGTGAAATTATTTGGGAGACAGACACTTTGTTGTTCATGGAAATAAGGCAATACCGATCCAGAATTTAGAGGCTGACTAGACCAGACAGGTTCTACTGTTTTAATTTGCTGTTTCCAGAGGTGGAGGAAATGGACAAATGTGTGTTATAGTCCAGGCGTGAAGTGTCTAAGTAAATAATTTATAAAGTGTCAAAGTCAGAGCTGCTTTTTGTGCTCTGGATACCTATGAAGGCCACAAACATACCATTGTCCTACATTAAGGTGATAACTAGGGGGGAAAAAAAAAAATCAGTTACTGAGTTTTATACTAGATCCCTACTGGGTAGGTCTGATTGACCAAAATGTGTAAATGATTTATCTGGAAAGAAAAAAAACAACTCTGTGGGATATACATAGAAACAGAAACATAGAAATGTCTGGGTTGCAAGGTATCTCTAGAGGTCATCTAGTCCAATATACAGATACTTTCTAGTGTAATATACACATATATAGAGAGAGTCCAATATACACATATTTTTACACACACATATAGATATATACATATATGCATACTTTGAAGTAACTTCTCTGCACAGTTAAATCAGTAATTACCACTAATGCCAAATACAATTTAGTGAAGAAAACCTGTGCAGCTCTTTCTGGTGGAAATTTTACTTCAGCACCTAGTATCTGAAATAATTAGTTACCTAGCTCAATAAGAGACAATAGGCATGACTCTAAATGTTCTTGAATTTTCACTTCTATTATTAGGTTTCATAACAAAGACCCTTCTTTTATTTCATAAAAAACAGATTATATAATATTTTTTTTTAAATTTAGGTCCATTGCTGAATTTGCAAAGATGCTACTTTCCTGAATTGCCTGCATTAGTTTCTTTTGAGGCTAAGCCATTAAGGGCCTGTTTGGTTTAGCTGATATTTGGGATCATGTGTTGCCATTAATTCTCTTTCATTAAGCTTTGCCATCCCTTTTAGGAGATTAGCGATTTCCATTTCTGTTCTGAAGGATCTGCCTGCAGCCTGTTCATAATGCCAAAGGTTTGTTTAATGGAACATATGGGAGCACTGGGCAACCAATACTGTAATTATCCAAATAATTACCCTACTTATTGCCAGCACCCAAGATCAGATGGTCAATGTGTGCTTGGATAATCAAGGCTCCCTTCTTATGGTCTCCTCCTTGATGTGGTTAATTTTGTCTTCATTGGAGGACAGGGGGTAGGGTGCTTCTGTAGTTGACTTGTAGCTATTAATTTGCTGTTCTATTAATACTACTGTAAGATTTAATCTTACAATCATATTTAAAACCCATGTATCTTGTAAGCCTCAAACATAATTGCTATGCAGTTGTAGTTTACATTTTAATGGAAAAAGGCACACCTATTTACTTAATTTTGTGGATGAGGGTATCCTATAGCGGTAGTGCTTTTTCTTATTTTAAGTCATTAAAACGGGATCTTTTTGGCAGGAGGGCTAAATTCCTTTATCTGTCAGCTACTAGTTTGTTTCATTGCCCACTTGAGCAAAGAAACCATTCACTTCAATGAAGAAGCTTCTCAGCAGAATTTTAAGAAGCTACTTGAAAAATACTATGGAACTGCTCCAATCTTACTTTTTTATTAGTAAATAGGTGAATTACAGTTAAATAAGATTTAATGCACTTGTACATATATGTATATGTTATACAAAGCATGCACAATATAAAACAAGTGTTTTAAATGAATATTGCTGTCTTAGACTCGGGTGATATACAGTGAGGGAAATCTTAGTTCTAGCTGTCAGTGTAGCCTTAACTCTGCTTCCAGTTGTGCGTAGTACTGTATATTATATATAGAAGGGAATTCTGCTGTTACATTATTTACTCTAGACCTGCTTTGTGTAGTTGTATATACATAGTTAGAATGAATATTACCTGGTTTTAGTAGAATTCTTTAACAATATTATGAAATCTTAGAAATTAACAACAATTGTATTTATACTTTAGGACCTTATCAGAAAGAATCCCTTAATTGCATGTGGTAGAGCCTCATGCAGTGTCACTGAAACGGACAGTTCAATGTCCCAGGTTCCTGGGATTCAAACTAAGCTTGCAAAACTGAGCATACCCAGCTCACAGACAACATTTCCCATCTGGAAATGCAGTATTGGTGATGTGCCTATGTAGCAAACCTTAAGGGGCAAAAACTATGGCAAAGTGGATTGCCATTTGATACAAGCAATTGGGGGTGACTGTTACCAAGAAAAAAAAATATCTTTATCAGCAGGATATAATCTTTAATCTTAATTAAATCAATCTTTATCAGCCAGGTTTTCAAAACTATTTTTTTAAAAAACATGTGATAATGGATATATTAATATTGTCTTTGAAGCATTGCTATATTTTTTTCTTGGAAGTGATGGAGAATAAATATTTTTGGGTGGTCTGTCATAGAATATAGTTCTTTATCAAGAATCTGATTTCTTATTTGAAAGTAAACATCTTGCCGAGTGCACTAAACCCATCTATTGAGACAGGAGCTATCAATATTGTGAAACAACAGTGTTCTATTATACCTGCCAAAAAGGATTTGCCTGATTTCATCGTCTAAATATGTCTAACACCTAAATATGTATGTAAATGTGTATATACTTATGTATATATTTGTCCATACATATGTTCATCTGTATGGAAACATACCAGTAGTGATTTAAAAAAAAAATAAAATGGAGGTGGCTATTTATGATGATGATGTTAACCTGCTGTTGTTTCTAAGGATGTAATTTACAGCAGGTTATTGGAACAGATGCTGGTTTCTGTGAGAGACTGAAGGCTACAGTAGCTTCATGGTCATATGTATTGTCATGTTAATTTCCATAATTAACTTATGTCATATCTAACATAATTAATGATAACACTTCTGTTTTTTAGAGGTAAAGAGGGGGGTAAAACAATCTCATAAAACTGACAGTCTTCTTGGCAATGACAGCTGGTGCTGATAGCACTATGCTTCTTTCAGATGGATGATTTATGTATTTTTATCAGTGCTGTTGCATTAAAAATTCAGATCCAGGGAACACAAAATTCCATCCTAAACAAAGAAGTACTGAAAACTTGTACATCATATCTAGCACTAGTGATCAATTCATGCTCATTATTTATCTTCTCCACTAACCTGCATGTGTCCAGGCACATATTTGTAAATACAGCTGGTTATTGGACTGTTCCATCTCAAAACATTAACTGTCTGTTGAATCTTTAATCAGCTTATCTATACTCAGTTCATCCTTATGGACTTATGTGGCATAAACAAAAGAACTGTTTTCTAAGTGAGATTTTTTTTTTCCAGTACAGAACAAGTAGTTTTTCTTATTTCTCTTCTTTTTTTTTTTTTGTGGGATAACTTTTGCAAGTTCAGTTTGTGAACATGAAAGAGAGGATGAGGACCAGGTTGTGTTGATTTTTTTCACCTTTAATTCCATACTGTTACTTGCATTAATCCTCCAGGCTGAAAAAGCTTTCTGCAGCAGCAGTTGAATGAAAGTGACTGATAAGATACACATTTATTTCAACAAATCTGATTTATTTATATGTCCCAAATTTTATTTCTTCTCCAGTATTTCTCATCTAGTCTGTCATATTTTTAGAAAGTAGTGGTAAAATCTCATTATTAAAGTTAACTTCAGGTCCTACTAAACCTGAGTAGCTAAGTTTTTTGCAGAACTTGTTAATACTTTTTTAATTAGAAGCAGCATATCAGTATGTTTGTAAACAGTCTTTCTGAATATAAAATGCCTAAACAGTAAATGTTTGCTTATACAAACTAAACTAACAGCATGGGAAAATATTTGGAGATTGAAGTTAAATATTTTATAGCATTGATATAGAAAGAACTTTGACTCAGAAATTTATGCTATGGTCAGGTGTCATTAGAAAGCTGAAATGATATACCAATCATGAGCAACTTGAAATTGAGTACTTGCGCTGAAATTTATTAGTGGTAATAGATTACTAAAGTAATCTTGAGTACATTCAGATTGTGCTTTAAAATTGGCTTTACAGATCCCTTATTCTTTAATTCGCATGCAAGATATTTATTAAGTGCAAGATTTAATGAATGCAGCAAGACAAAGATGTTTGGTAGAAGCAGTAAGTTGTTAGACCCTCAGTAACTAGAAAAAGTAAATATTCCTTTAGTGGCTTTTACTTCAACAGATGCAGATCTCTTAGTTATGGTGGCACTTAGTCATAACTATAATTGACAGTTTCACTATTGATGTTTCTAACAACACTTTAGATTACTAAGCTTTAATAAAATGGTAGGATAGTTTCCTAGAGCTCTGTACTTTCAAGTATGATGACCTTTGGGGTATTCCTAGAAGAAACCAGAGTTCCGCTTCAACAATAATGACTTGAGGATTTCTCACATTTGGTCATCATGGCAAGGATTGATTTATGGTATACGTGCAACCTCTCTTTTTTCACAATGATTGTTTTTCAATACTAGGTTGCTGATTCCTCTTTTGCCTTTGCTACCTCTGTGTTTCTCCAATCCCATCACAGTTTGGACCTCAGAATTGTGAAGTAAGTTTCTCCTGAGAGCAGAAAAATGAAAGGAATTCAGGGTAAACTTGCTCTCAGAATACCTTCTTACAGGATCAATCAGTGTTAGCACTTTCATCATATACTGGATTCCAGCCATTGCTGCAAAATAGCAGCTTTCTCCTTGATGCCACCTGGTGTGATGGTCTTGATCTACAAAACCTGTGGCAAAATACCACATTTCATAACACTGATTACTGAAAACCCAGATCAACACTTTTTTCATTTCTAAAGTTCTGACTAATGTGTGATAACAGGTATAACTGTAGTAACTAGTAATTTTTTAGTTGCGCTGGCTTTCAGGTATAAATTGTGCTTGGTGCAGCTGATTCTTAACAAGCCCCTTCTAAAGAAAAACATAGAAAAGGCTGTTTTATGGAAGTGCTAATCTGTGCTCTATACTTAATTTAACTGATAACTTAGTGCTTTAATAGTCCATTTAATTTAATTAAATTGTGATTCTGTGCAAGTGAAGCAATTCTGATTCTCAATACAAAAATGTAATTATGGATAAAAATTAGTATTTTTCTTTCATAGTTATCTGTGAATATAGGCTATTTGACAAAATTATCCATGGGTATCCTGAGTTCATTGATAACTCACTGCAATACCTTCCTTTCATTATGTTTTATCTGGATTTTTCAATAAAGAAGTACAAAAAAACCTGAGGCACCATAAGATACATTTAGGCATAGTCAAAAAAAGCACTTTGATAATATTCATTCTTGAAGTGGCCATTAAAATTATTGATACTGCATGGGCAGTTACACAGTCTTACTAGTGGGTAGCACCAAGAATTTTGAGTGTAACTAAGGTCAGAGGGAAGTGCTCAAAATCAAGGTAAATGTGTATGATACAAAACATTGTAGAGGGACTGTTATTTATATATACCTGTACACTTAGTTTTACTAATTCTATAATTTTCACATCTAGATACATTTCTCTGAGTGAAAACTTTTTTGTTTTGATTGTGTACCACATAGAGCATTAACATATAGTAATGTCATATTTTTGATATAATTCTGACCACTGTTAAATATTTGTCTATATTTTATATCAAAGAAATGTCTAATGAACTATTAAGTCTTAAAGCCCTAAATGGTTTAAAAAAATGTCGCAATCACAGAATGGTAGAGGTTGGAAGGGACCTCTCGAGATCTAGCCCAACCTCTCTTCTAAAGCAGGTTCACCTAGAACAAGTGGCCTGGGACTGTGTCCAAGCAGCTTTTGGATCACTTCAAAGGAGGAGACTCCACAAGCTCTCTGGACAGCCTGTTCCATTGCTCTGTCACCCTCAAATAATTTTTTTCTTATCTTTAGGTGGGACTTCCTGTGTTACAGTTTCTTCCTTTTGCCTCATCCTGTCACTGGGCATCACTGAAAAGAGTGTGGCCCCAACCTCTTGACACCTGTCCTTTAGATATTTGTAAGCAATGGTAATATCCCTTCTCAATATGCTCTTCTCCAGGCTAAACAGTTTCTTAGCCTTTCCCCTAAGAGCTGTTTTAGTCCCCTAATCATTTTTGTAGCCTTCTGTTGGATTCTCTCCAGTACTTTTTCTCAAGCTGGGGAGCCCAGAATTGGACATGGTACTCCAGGTGTGGCCTCACTAGGGCAGAGTAGAGGGAGAAGAGAACCTTGCTCAACCTGCTGATCACACTCTTCTTAATGCACCACAAGACACCGTTGGCTTCTTTGGTCTCAAGGGCATGTTGATGGCTTGTGGTTAACTTTTTCCACCGGGACTCCAAGGTCCTTCACTGTGGAGCTTCTTTCCATCAGGTCAACCTGTAACCTCTACTGGTGCCTTGTTAGTCTTCACCAGGTTCAGGACTCTACACTTGACCTTGTTGAACTTGATAAAGTTCCCCTCTGTAGCACTCTCCATCTGTCCAGGTCTTGCTGAATGGCATCACAGTCTTCTGGTATGTCAGTCAGCTCCCCACTTCTGTATCATCAGCAAATTTGCTGAGGGTACACTCCATCCCTTCATCCAGGTCATTGATGAAGCTGTTGAACAAGACTGGACCCAATAATGACCCTTGGGGAACACTACTAGTTGTAGTTATCCAGCTGCCTGCACTGATCACAACCCTCAACTCTGTTGTTCAGACAGTTCTCAATCCCTCGCTGTCTGCTCAGCTAACCCGTACTTCCTAAGCTCACTTGAGGACGTTATTGAGGCAGTGTTAAAAACCTTGCTGAAGTAGAGTTAGACAGCATCTGCTTCCCTCCCCTCGTCTACCCAGACAGTCATGCCATCATAGAAAGCTATCAGCTTGGTCAAGCATAATTTCCTTTGGTGAATCCATTCAGACCACTCCCAATATGATACTTTCAAGGTCTCTGATTTTGTGTCATTCTGAAGTGATCACTGCAGCAAATATTTAAACACCTTTTGCCAGGCTTGTTAGATCAGAAGAGGTTAATGAAACTGTTGATTTTGTTAGTAAAGTGGCTTCTTAACTGGTATATTTTTATGGAGGCATGACTGAATTTGCTTCCCAAAATAAAATAAAAGGATTTAGTACACTTTTCTTCCCATATAATGAGTTTCTGTAAAATTAGGTAGTTATGCTGATTGGTACTCTTGCTAGAAAATTGTTTCCTGTGGTTTTGCCTGAAAGTGTGACAAAGGGGAACTGAAGTTCTGCTAATGCCCTAAAACATAATAAAAATATCTTTCCTCTCTAGTTAGCTTCAGTTGAAAAAATAAAAAAAACTCACTAATTCCTAGTTATTAGAAATATTTGTAAAACCAACCATGTTAGGATTGGAATTTTGAGTTTATGCATATGCTAGTGTTAAATTGTTAATATAAATGTTCTTGCTGTATCTTTGACTCTTCATGTTTTCCTAAAGATGTCTTACATAATTTCAAAACTAGGAAGTTTTAAAAGTTTGAAAATGCCAAACTAGGTGAAGAATGTGCAATGTATAATGAAAGCACTGATCAGTTTGATTAGTAGCTGTTATGATATTTCATCTCCGATTATTTTAGACTAAAAGTTGTACGCATAGAATACTCAATGGATGCATTGAAATCTATCTCAATGTTCGTACGTCTTGTGCAAATTGAGGAGTAAAATTGTTTTCAGTGCTTATAATTGAAAGAGCTAATGAGCAGAAAGGGAAGATAGCAGGTTCCACTTTTTAAAATGGAAGTGCTAGAGGATCAGTTTATTAGAGACAGCTGAACTTGTTGCTTTTATTTCCCAAATACTATAAATAACAAAACCAGCTTTTACATCTCCCCATGGAATGTAAATAGCAATTGTTGTTTATACACTTAGTGCCTGAAACCTCAACATGAAGCTATGGAAAGAAAAAAATATTGCTGCATAATATCCATCCCATGGTGAGAGTTCTCCTTCTAATGTAAGCTTTATGCAGAGACTATTTATGTCTCTCAGGTTGAGTGAATGCAAAATATAACCATTACAGGAACATTGAAACACTTGCGTTGAATACTTTCTGAAATAAGCATTAGATAAAACAAATCTGGAAGGGTAGATCTGATAATCAATGGAAATAGCAGCATCTTCACTGTTTTTCTGCTGCATACATGTTTGACTTTGCCAAACCTGAATGACTGATTTACACCACCACCTACACACACAGGCTTCCTCCTCTGATTTTTTTTTTTTGTGTGTATAGTTTTGTATTATAAGTATTATGTATACAAACAAAGCTCTTTTTAATATTTATTTCACAAATGTATTATCCTCTAGGGTGTTATATTTTCTGTGTTATCCAGGTTTGCCCAACTGTATAGGGGCTGGTAGAGGGTTATAGAAGATAGCTTGTGGATAGAGAGCCTGGGGGATCCTGAATGTTGCTATGCTGCTGATTTGAGTAAAATAAAGAAAAAGGGTTGGGGTAGGAACAGCAGAGTGGAATTCTAATCTGGGAAAACCATTGAATATGATCATCCTGTTTTTTATCAAAAAGGCTTTACAGTTTGGTTTTAACTGATTGAATTTTATCTGTAAAAGGAAAAACAAGATTAAAAAACCCAAACAAGTGAAACACACACACAAAAAAAACAAAAAACAACACAGCAAATAAAAAACAAAACAAACTTTTAAAACAAATAAACAAAACCCTTTTAGTCTGTCAGATAGTTATGTACTCCACATTCTAAATATGAAATAATTCTATTAGTGTAAAACTTTTCTCTTGAACTGACATATGTATGTCTTTGGTTTCTAATAAACAAAGCAAAAAAGGTATGAATAATGTTTCCAATAATTTTTCAGGTGTATTTGTAAATATCAAGATTATAGATTTATATGAATGAACTCGTGAATATTCCAAGTACAAATAATTCTAGCCTCTGCAGCATTTGAACTTGTTTGACTTGTAGATACCAATGTAGTCTATTGGGAAGCCACTCTTCTGTGACATGTTTTCATAAGTAGCTTTCACTGGAACCTCTTTTCACATGTTTCCCCATGTGACTGTTTAAATACAGTTACAGAGAGGCAGCCAATAAAGCATTCAAACAATATTCCATAAATCTTTGCCAGAATTCATTAGCATTTTAGAAAACGTAAAATACTTAAGGTGGAATGAAATGAGATCTTTTAATCCTTATTGCAGTCTTGTAGTAAAGACCTGCTGCACTTTCAGTAGGCATATTGATGATGGGTGATGGATTTCAGTGTTTGAGTCCTAACTGCATTGTGTGTAATGCCTTAGCACAGACTGGATTTTTTTTTTAAACTTTCACTTCTATAGAGGACTCTCTGTGCATACTTCTATAATGCTCAAAAAATATATTTTCAATAAATATACCATTTTTGATGGGTACTCCTTAAAATTGTATCTGCTATGAAAGGTCTTTCCTGCTTGTAATTAAAAAAAGAACATTTTAATTTTGAGTGTGAATGGTATAATTGAACCAGACCTATTTGCATGATTTCAACTTAGTGGAAAAAATAACTATAGGCAGTGGAAAAATACCTGATACACCATGTCATGGTTATATATTTAGTTTTTTGGCCATATGCAAATAAACTGCTTCTTTAAAAATACATGCTTTAAGAATCAGCTGGATGGAAAGAGGCAATACTCATCCACAGAAAACTCCTGCTGCCTGAGAGGAGTAAAAAAAGACATCAACAGTAGCTTGACAACAAGCCAGCCAAAACTTAGTACAAGGAAATATTTAGGGAAAGAACTGATCTCTGCAACATTATCTGAAGGAGAGAAATGAACCAAAATCCAGTGAAAAACAGAACATTTAAAGTAGGCTTAGGAAAAACTTAGAAATAGGAAGACCATGTTGATTCTATAGGTTGATATGATATTTAGGAGATAGTGGGCTGAGGAAATGACTGTTACTTGAAAGTTAGAGGTTAATATACAGAATAAATATTTCTTCCATGTTTTCATTTAAGAAGAAATAGTGAATTTATACGTTACCATTTGTGTGTTACTTATAGCTATTTAAAAACAAAACAGAGCAGTAGAAAGGGTGAAGGAGAGGAAGAAAAGCAAAATAGGAACAAAAGATATCTCTACAGTCATACTGCAGGTGTCAGTGAGAACAGTGATTAGACAAAAGATCTTTTTCTTTTTTTATTGTGCTAACCATGAAATAGCAAATAAAATATTCCATGTACTCATTGGTTCTACGTTCCATCTGCAGTACTTCCACTAAAAATGAGCTTGTTTACTGCTTGTCTGTTTTGGGGGTAAGTAGATATCAAAGCTTTGACATGTTCCATATATAACAGTTAATAGAAAGCTTCAAAAGGCAAATAGAACATTAAAAAACAAAATCACCCCCACACATATTCAAGAGTAATGATAAAAGAGTGGAACTGAGGTTCTCGGGAGTCTGCTTGTGTCTAGAAAGCAAGCCCTTTAGGCATACACAGCTACAAAAAAAAAAAGAAGGGAGGAAAGGAGATAATA
>JANHFX010016931.1:21144-34292 GCA_027560015.1 Chloroceryle amazona | reverse complement strand
CACTTGGTGGGTCATGCAGAAAGATGGAGAAACATGTTGTGTACCTCAGGGGGACCTTCTTTTAAGTGAGAACTGTCTGTAATGTTTCAGTGTCTATATATGTATAAACCTGTATGTTTATTAATTTAAGCTTGACATAGATAGTATAGAATAAGGGGTGGATAATGTCATAGTTAGAGGGGCTAGGACCAGTTTATCATTATGTGGTTAGAAGTAAAAACTGTGTATTCTCTTCCCTCTATGTCATTGCTCACGGGCTGTTAACAAATCATCGGTATCAGCTGCCCAGGACACACCTTCACATCCAGTCCTTTCTGTTAATGGGACCATCGATGCCTTGCCCATGACTCATAGATAACTTCCTCCAGGAGTTTAATGGGCAGTCGAGGACCCACCGCCTGACTCACAGAAGGACATCAACCCCTTGTGAGATGCTCCGCCCAGGGGGGAGGAGCCGAGTGCTGCCACCCGGAGATGGCCTGGGGGCTCAGGTCATCAGAAGGGACCCTGCCCCGCCGGATTTCCGGAGCTGCCGGAACTGCCAGATCTGTCGGATCTGCCCGCCGGTTTTTCTCCGGAGGACGGGAGCGGCCGGATCTTTCCTACAGGATCACTGCTTCAGCAAGATTACTGCTTCAGCGGGGCTGCTACCACCGCCCCAGCTGGCAGAGTGTCGGGTTTTATACGGACTCTGTTTGGGGTTTTTCTTTGTACTGTTGCATTTCTCTTGTTTTGTATTTCTGACTTGAGTCTCTTGCTGGTTTGCTTTTCAAACCCTTACATCAAGGTTTGGGGTCAGGGCAGTCCAATAGACCTGTAACAGAAATGCTCTGTTAACCCTCTCCCTCCCCAAAGGGGAAAAGAAAAGGAATAAGGGAGAGAGACTTCTTGATTAGAAAAGAAAGAAGAAGAGCTTTAATGAAAGTAATAAAATATATGCAAATATACATAAAACCAGTATCAAACCCAGCCCCTCCTACTCCTCCTCCCTTGACAATTATGTAACCATTAACACTGATGCTGTGAAGCAGACACTCGGGAAGTCCCAGACTGGACTCAGCGGCAGACAGGAATAGGATTCAGGAGTTGGATTCTGGAACTGGATCAGGAAAACATAGATAGGGATTGAAGGCAAAATGGACAGACCGCTATGGGAGGGCTGCTATGGGCAAAATTAACTCTAGCTCAGTCAGACCCAATACTATCTCCACCTCTTATTCCATACCATTTATGTCATACTCAGAGCCTACATAATACAACTGAACTACTCCACTATATCTAATTCCAATACTGAAATTCCTTCTTATAAACACTTGCATCTCAATCTACATACTCTAAAACCATCTTTATACCCAGCATAGAGACGAATACATTCTCATTACCTCCTATCCCCCGTTCTTTAACAGACAGATATTATTCCCCCATTAACATGGCTTTTCTAAATTGCTCCAGATATTCACAAACAGGTAATGACTTGATCCCCATCTGTCAGGATGGATTTTTGGGACAGGAGAAGCAGTATATTTGATTGTTGGGCACCAAAACTGGCTAGGTTTGGGTCATCATTACACTCATTTAGTTCTTAGTAAAATCCACTCTTTGATGCACCTCCTGCAAAATACAACTCACATCAAAGATTTTTACTTTTCTCCTAAGGTTAAGTCTCCTTGAGGTACACATTGGGTCTCCCCATTCTCCCGCAATACTCACCAAGTATACCCAAGTCCTTGAGAAAAGACAATCCCACAAATGGGTTTTCCCTTTCCCAAGGGAGGAGCAATCCACACTGCCTTCTGCAGCCATTCCCTGTGTGCACTACAGGGACCTTATCTCCTCCCACCATACACAGGGGTTTTGTTTGGGCAGCACCGGGATGGTTAACTGATTCTCTGCTGTTAACCAGCCAAGTGGCTTCTGCTAAATTTATATCCCACTGCTTCCATCCCCCATTGCCCAGTGCTCTCAACATAGTTTTTAGCAGTCCATTATATCTTTCAATCTTTCCAGAGGCTTGTGGGTGATATGGGATATGATACACCCACTCAATGCCATGTTTCTTTGACCAGGACTTTATAAGGTTATTTTGGAAATGTGTCCCATTATCTGATTCAATCCTTTCAGGAGTACCATGTCACCACAAAATTTGCCTTTCAAGGCCTAGGATGGTGTTTCAGGCAGTGACATGCTTTACAGGACATGTTTCGAGCAAGCCATTAGTTGCTTCCACCATGGTGAGTATGTAACACTTGCCTTGGCATACTTGTGGCAGTGGGCCCAGGTAGACGATTTGCCAGGCCTTGCCATATCAAAAACACGGCCACCATCCTCTATTCCAGGGACACTTGTGTGGCTTGCTTGATTGCAGCACGTTTCACATTTGTGAGTGACCTGTGCAATGGCCTCCATGGTCAGGTCCACCCATCAATCAGAAGCCCATCTGTAAGATACATCTCTCCCTAGATGTCCAAATGTTTCATGGGCCCATTGAGTTGCAAATAGCTCACCCTTATTCTCCCAGTCCAGATACAGCTGAGCTACTTTAGTCTTGGTAGCCTTGTCTACCTGTTCATTTTTTCGATGTTCTTCAGTGGCATGATATTTGGGCACATGAGCATCTACATGATGCACCTTGAGAGACATGTTTTCCACTTAGGCAGCGATGTCCTATCACAGTGCAGCAGCCCAGATAGGTTTACCTCTACGTTGCCACTTGGCCGCCTTCTACTCCTGCAGCCACCCCCACAAGGAATTAGCCACCATGTGGGAGTAGGTGTAGAGGGAACTGGCCACTTTTCTCATTTAGCAATCTCTAGGGCTAGTTGGATTGCCTTCACTTCTGCAAATTGACTTGATGTGGCCTCAACGACTTGTCATGTGGGTCTCCACACAGCAGCTTTTGACTACCAATGGTTTCCTACCACAAGATAAGATCCAAAAGTAAACAAAGCATAATGCCTTTCATATTCTGGTAACTCATTCTATGGTGGCACCTCTTGGGCACATGTCACCTCCTCAGGTGGTGGTCCAAAATCTCTGCCTTCTGGCCAAAGCCATGATCTCTTCTAGGATACCCGGATGGTTGGGTTTCCCCGGTCGAGCTCGTGTGATCAATGCTAGCCATTTGCTCCATGTTGCACTAGTTGCATGATGTATGGATGGTATGTTTTCTCTGAACATCCAATGAAACACAGGTAATCATGGTGCCAATAGGAGATGTGCCTCTGTACCGACAACTTCTGTAGCGGCTCGAATCCCCTCATATGCTGCCAGTATATCTCTTTCGTTCAGGGTGTATTGAGCTTCTGATCCCTAATACCCCTGGCTCCAAAACCCTAACGGTCGACCTTGAGATTCTCCTGGTGGTCACTGCCAGAGGCTCCAGGGGAGACCATACTGCTCAGCTGCTGTGTAGAGTACATTCTGCACAGACAGTCCTGTCTGAACAGGCCCAAGAGCTACCGCACAATCTATCTCCTGTTTGATGTGCTCAAAGGCTTGTTGCTTAGGGACCCACTCAAAATGGTTCTTCTTTCGGGTTACTCGGTAGAGAGGTCTCACAGGCTGACTGTACACCTGGAACGTGTATTCTCCAGAACCCCACAAGGCCCAGGAGAGCTCGTGTTTCCTTCTTGCTTCCAGGTGGGAACATAGTTACTATCTTGTTGACAATGTCCATAGGCATATGATGGCATCCATCCTGACACTTTATTCCCAAGAACTTAATCTTTTCTGCAGGTCCCTTGATCTTGATTTTTCTTATGACAAACCCAGCTATCGACCCAGCTCTCTCTCGACCTTGCTCTCTCAGCAAAGGTGTTAGCCCGGCATTCTTGCCCTGAATGTCCCCTCCTAGGTGGCGCTCATGCATTGCCACAACGAACCCGGGGCTATCCTCTCTCAATTCGGCTGGACAGCATGTTCCTTCAATGTGGGGGTGCTGATTTGGCGTTTCGGAAGACAGAGAGGAAAATTTCCAAACATCTCAACCTAGCTCTCACAGCAAAGTTGTTAGCCGGTAATTCTCACCTTCAATTTCCCCTTCTACATGGCGCTCATGCATTGCCACAACGAACCCGGGGCTATCCTCTCTCAATTCGGCTGGACAGCATGTTCCTTCAATGTGGGGGTGCTGATTTGGCGTTTCGGAAGACAGAGAGGAAAATTTCCAAATGTGTCGCCCTAGCTCACTCAGTAAAGGTGTTAGCTCGGCATTCTCACACTGAATCTCCCCTTGTAGGTGGCCTAGGGCAGTGCCACTAGGAGTCCACGGCTGGCCTCTCTCAATTCGGCTGGACAACATGTTCCTTCCATGGGGGGTGATGTTTTTACATTTCTGAAGCCAGAGAGGAAAATTTCCAAACGTCTCAAACCACCTCTCAGTACAAGTGCTAGCCAGGCATTCTCATGCTGAATCTCCCCTTCTAGGTGGCCTCGTGCACTGCCACACTGAACCCACGGCTAGCCTCTCTTAATTCGGCTGGACAGCCTGTTCTTTCCATGGGGGGGGTGATGATTTCGCATTTTTGAAGCCGGAGATGAAAATTTCCAAACGTCTCATCCTAGCTCTCTCAGTAAAGGTGTTACCCCGTCTTTCTCACCCTGAATCTCCCCTCCTAGGTGGCGCTCGTGCACAGCCAGTGCCGCTGTGTGCTCCACTGGCCAAGCCCCACTGCTCTCACATGCACACATACACATGCTGCCTTTATATTATCGGAATCCTATCCTTGTCGCCATGAAGGATTCCCTTTTCACAAAGAACAGTGCTCACACACACAGCTAATAAGCAAAAGCAATTTTATTCAAGCAAAGCCAACCAATTACCTAACAACCCCATATACATAGTGACCTCAAGGTGGTAGGCAAACTGCAAAGCAGGAGGAGGGCACGCAGCGTGTTGCTCCAGGAAAGGAGTTGGTAGGTCTTAATGCCTTCTGCAGGGCATCCCCTGGATCAAGCTGTGCAATCAGGCTGACCTCATCGTCTCCCAGCCACAGCGGGCTACTTATAGCTCTTCTGGCGGGGGTTGTGGAAACTGCTCTGGTACCAGTGCACATGTGGCCAACACATGTACAGAGGCTGAACAGGTTTTTTTCCACCCACAGTGCCTTACAGCGGTCATTCCCCCATTGCACATGCATGGGGGTCTCGGGGCACCTCTGGTGGTCGTTACTTCATCATATTCCTGGGTGACATTAACCAACCCAATATCTGCTGGAGGGACAAGACAGCATGGCATAAGCAATCTGGAGGTTCCTGGAGAGCATCAATGACAACTTCCTCACCCAAGTGACAAAGGAGGCAATGAGAAGTACTCTGCTGCACCTCCTGCTCATCAACAAGGAGGGGCTTACTGGGGTTGTGAAGATAAAATACAGCCTTGGATGCAGTGACCATGAGATGGTAGAGTTCAGGATCCTGAGGGGAAGCAGGGAGAAGGGTGAAAAGCAAGCTCACAACCCTGGACTTCAGGACAGCAGAATTCGTCCTTTTCAAGGAAGAGTCCCATGAGATATGACTCTAGAAGGAAGAGAGGATGAAGAAATCTGGTTAATACTCAAGGATCACCTCCAAGCTCAAGAGTGGTTCATCCCCTTGAACAGGAAGTCAGGCAAAGATCCCATGAGTCCTGTGTGGAGAAACAAGGAGCTCCTGGCCAAACTCTAACACAAAAATAGGAAGCTTACAGAGGATGGAAGCAGGGACAGATAACCTCAGAGGAATACAGAGAAATTGTCCAAGCATGGAAGGATGAGGCTATAGAAGCCAAAACCCATCTGGAACTGATTCTTGGCAGGGATGTCAATGGCAACAAGAAGGACTTCCTTAAGTATGTAGGAGACACAAGGAAGACTAGGGAAAAGGTGGGCCCACAGCTGAATGAGATGGGGAACCTGGTTACACGTCCATGGGCCATGATGGGATACACCAATGAATGCTGGCAAATGTCATTGCAAGGTGACTCTGTTGTCCCTAATAAGGGTTCTTCACCTGGTGTTCGAGTCACCAATCAACATACCGAATAGAGATATTTGTCTTTATATCAGTTCTGCAGAATTGGGTGCCAGGCATCTAACACAGCCAAGCACTCCTTTCAAGAAGCATGTTGAACTTTTTACACAAAATGTTAACAAAGAAGAAGCTTCCCAAAAGTAAACAATGGGTTAACTGTGTTTACACAACAAAAGTTTGGTTTTGAATGTCCTGACTCCCATCTAACTCATTATATTATATTTCCGTATAAAATATCATCCTAGCGGTGTGGTTCTTAGTATTATAATTAGCTAAGGTAAGTAGAGGTTATTTATCCCTCCTATCAGCCATCACCAAGGTTTTTGTGAACTTCATGTCTGGCTACAGTTTGAATCAGGTTTGAACAATAGCTGGAGCACACAATGGTTGCTACAACATCCTATTCTTAGGTATCCTTCATTCCTGTTACCATGGTTTCAAAACAGACCCATCGTGGTTGCCTAATTCTTGGTAAATTTTTAACTCCTTTCAACATCAACTCTAAGTAATCTTTGATCATGGCAGCTGGGACAAGTGCCTAAGGACTGGAGGAAAGCAAATGTCACCCCTATCTTAAAGAAGGGAAAGAAGGAAGATCCAGGGAAGTACAGGCCAGTCAGCCTCACCTCAATCCCTGGGAAAGTAATGGAGCAGACAGTCCTGGGAACCATTTTTAGGCACATGAAAAACAATAAAATCATCAGGAGAAGTCAGTATGTGTTCACCGAGGGGAATTCATGCTTAAGCAACTTCATGAACTTCTATGATGCCATGAATGGCTGGGTAGGTGAGGGGAGATCAGTCAGTATTGTTGACCTAACCTTCAGGAAGGCTTTTGAAACTAACTACCATAGGAGATTAATGAAGTATGGGCAGAAGTGAGGTGGATTGAAAACTGGCTGGACAACAAGACCCAAAGGATGATCATCAGCGACATCTAGTTGAACTTTTTACACAAAATGTTAATAAAGAAGAAGCTGCCCAAAAGTAAACAATTGGTTAACTGTGCTTACACAACAAAAGCTTAGTGTACCCTCAGCATGTTTGCTGATGACACAAAAGTGGGAGCAGTGTCTGATAGGCCACTCAGATGCTGCTATCCACTCAGATATTGATAGGCTGGAGAAATGGGCTGACAGGAACCTCATGAAGTTCAACAAGGGGAAGTGCCAAGTCCCGCACCTGGGGAGGAACAACCCCATGCACCAGTACATGCTGGGGCCACCCAACTGGAAGGCAGCTTGTCAGAAAAGGCCCTGGGGCAGCCGGTGGACACCAAGTTGAACATGAGTCTTCAATGTGCCCATGGAGCAAAGAAGACTAATGGTATGCTAGACTGCATTAGAAGGAGTGTTGCAATTAAGCTGAGGGACGTGATCTTTCCCCTTTATTTGGTGCTGGTGAAGCTGTACCTGGAGTCCTGTGGCTGGTTCTGGTCTCCCCAGTACAAGAGAGACATGGACATACTGGAGAGTTATGTAAAAGGTCACAAACACGATGGACTGGAGCCAGGCTCTTTTCAGTGGTATCCAGAAAAAGAAATAATGTGCACAAACTAAAACATGGGAGGTCCTGTCCGTAGATCAGGAAACACATTTTTTCTGTGAAGGTGACCGAGCACTGGAACAGTTTGCTGTTGGAACAACAGCTAGTTGGAGGCTGAGGTCCTGTGTAACATTAGTGTTATAGCCAATTACCACCAAGGCTGATAAAGTTTTAACAGTTTTATTTTAATAAGGGAGGAAAGCAAAGCAGCGCTGGGCAGCCGGGGAGTAGCAGCTCCATCAAGGCTCGCAAATTCAAGCAGGCTGAACAGTCCTTTTTATCCTCTCAGATGTTAATTTCGACATCCCCACCGCCCACTCCCCCATTTTCGTCAGGGGTCTTCTTCAGTCCTGTCCTTGCCCCAAGCGCCTTCGATACAAAAGGTCAGATAACAGATATTCCTTTACCTAATTGGTTGACATGACAATATAAGATTGTGGTTTCAGCATAGCGTTGCTCAAGATAACATCTTGATTTTTCTTATGACAAACCCAGCTCTCAAAAGAATCTGAATTGCTTTTTCCCCTTTCTCAAACACTTCTTCTGCCTTGTTGCCCCACACAATGATGTCGTCAATGTATTGCAGATGTTCAGGAGCATCACCCTTTTCCGGTGCAGTTTGAATTAGTCCATGGCAAGTGGTAGGTCTGCACTTCCACCCCTGAGGCAATTGATTCCAGGTGTACTGGACACCCCTCCATGTGAAAGCAAACTGTGGCCTGCATTCTTCTGTCAATGGAATTGAAAAAAATGCACTGGAAATGTAAACTGTAGCGTACCACTTGGCTGCCTTTGACTCCAGTTCATACCGTAGCTCTAACATACCTGGTACAGCAATGCTCAGTGGTGGCATCACATAGTTCAGGACACCATAGTCGACTGTTAACCTCCACCCTCTATCAGACTTTTGCACTGACCATATGGGGCTATTAAAAAGTGAGTGGGTTTAACTGATGACACCTTGGCTCTCCAGTTGACAAATCAGATCATGGATGGGAGCTATAGAGTCTTGGTTTGTACAATATTGCCGTTGGTGCACTGTCCTTGTAGCAACTGCCACCTGTTGTTCTTCAACTCGTAACAGTCCCAAAGGAAAGGTACCTTCCAAGAGGCCAGGCAGGATAGATAGCTGTTTCATCTTCTCTGAATTCCCAGGGGATACACCAAAAGCCCATCGGTATCCCTTTGGGTGCTTGAAATACCCCCTCTTGAGGTAGGATACAAGGGGTGTCTGGGATGATCCCTGTAGGATGCTTTTCCCACTTGCCCCTGGTTGAGCTTACCTCAGCTTCCAGTACACATAATTCTTGTCATCCCCCTGTAACTCCAAAGATACAGGTGGGTTCTGTGACTCAGTATTCTGATGGTGTCACAGCTTTGAATCGAGTATTCTCATTCAGAGTAAAATTTCCTTGAGGTACACACTGCACTTCACCATCTTTCATCATCACCCACCAAGTACTTCCAGGTCCTTGATCAAGAGCAGTCCCACAAATGGGTTTTCCTTTGCCTGAAGCAGGAAATACCCACATAGTTTTCCCCAACAGATTCCTTTCAAACACCACAGGGACTTTATTCCCTTCTACAGTGTGTAATGGGTCTGACTGAGCAGGACCGACTTGATTGATGGATCCTCTGGTGTTAACTAAGCAAACTGAGGCCTACACTCTGGTGCTATCGGAATAGAGAAAAATGCATTAGCAATGTAAACGGTAGCATAACACTTAGCGGCCTTTGACTCCAGTTCATACTGGAGTTCTAAGATATTCGGTATGGCAGCACTCATTGCTGGTGTAACCTCATTCAGGCCACGATAGTCCACTGTTAGTCTCCATACCCCATTAGATTTCTGCACAGGCCATATAGGACTGTTAAAAGAGTGAACATGTTTTGCTAACCACCCCTTGACTCTCTAGCTGACGGATCAGCTTCTGGATAGGAACTACAGGATTTACACTATTTACAGGATTTGTATTGACCACAAGAATCACATTTTCATTCTCCCTACTCACGTTTTGACCTGAGGCCCATGTACTTGGACCAGAGGACTGCTCATAGTGGACTGGAGCAGCATCCCTTCTGGAAGAATTCTCTATTCTCTTTGGTTTACCTTGTAAAAAGAGTACTTGTGCCTGTAGAGCAGAGGTAGGTTTTCCATCCCATCTGATCATTTTCTCTCCAAAGGCACGGAGAAGATACCACAGGGTACGTAGTAACATGTACTGCTCCTGTTTAGCTGGTCTCAAAGAGGAGCGTCTTCTCCTAATGGCTTCAATATAGGTCCACTCAGGGGAAGAATAGGCTCTGTTCTCCCTCCACTCTATTTTTTCAATCAGTTTTTCGACTGATCTCTCCAGGGCTGATACACAGACCTCTAAAGGACCAGAGACAGTGTCTTCATACAGTTGTGCCCTCCTGGCCACTTCACTCACAGTTGGTGCTTCACCATCTGTTTCCCAGATCACTGTTCACAATGTGTGGGAATACGCTGATGGGGCACTCTGCACAAACTTCCACAACATGGGTCTCTGGCATGGGACTGCATCAGGGTTTACTCCTTGGCTGTCACCATAAATCACGTGTCACACAGCTAATTCTCTCAGGTACTTGATACCTTTCTCCATGGTGGTCCATTTGCTTGGGCGGCATTCGATGTCCTCCTCATAGGGGTACCTGGATCTTACAGCTGACAAGAGTCACCTCCAGGGACTCATAGTGCCTCTATTTCTTGCAAGTTCTTGATCAATGCCTCCATCTCTGTCCAGGGTTCCCAGCTGTCTGTCTTCTCTGCCATCCAGTTCGATGGACTTGGGCCCAGTGTCCCAGCATCAGAGTAGCCAAGTGGTTAGTGACTCACCTTCATGATGACTATAGTCCTTTCTCAGGATTCCTTCATAGATAAAGGTTGGGTGGTAACCTCTGCATCTGATGACTCCACATCTGATGGGTTTGCTTTAGAAGGACCTGCTCCATTATCATCTGACCACACTGGGCGATCTGTTTTTGTTAGGTGTTTCTTTTCAGTCTCAGGGGCATCAGGCTTTGCATCTGGTTCTGACTCATACTCTGATTCAGATTGGGAAGGACCGTCTCCCTGCTTCGTCACTGGACTTGACTGTTTTGTTTGTTTTCTTTTGCTCACAGGAGCAACTTGTACAGGTGCAGATTGAGTGGGAGTGGCCACAGTAGCTGTTGGTGTAGCTGCTGGCTTTGCTTCTGGAGTTGGAACAGTTTTGGTGCTTGTTGTGGGAGTTGCAGGGATCGTTGGGGGGGCCTGTGGAGACTGATTAGGTGTGGTGCTTGGATTTGAAGCAGCAGCAGCAAGGCTCCTTGGGGGGGGCCTGAGGAGGCTCAGTAGGTGCGGCGCTTGGTTTTGGGGCTGGCGCAACAGCAGGGCTTGCTGGGGGGGCTTGAGGAGCCTGAACAGTTGCAGCACGATTTCTGTATATCATAGAACCTTGTGAAGTCTGGATAAGTACAGAGCGTAGCGCAGAACGTCGCCAAGGAACAGCACGCACTCTACGTCTTTTGATGGCTACCCGACTGGTATAGCTGCACTGATGACTAATCTGACACCGCACCGTGGAAATGTTAGAAAATAATAACGATAATATGATATTTTGGTAATAACCATGTCCAGAATCCTCACCATTTAATGGACTTGTAAAATCTGGTGGAGTCAGGTTAGCATACAGGGGAGCAGTATAACTTCCCAATATAAAACCAAAAGTATTCCTTGTTATAAAATCTGCTATGTAATGCCCATAGTACCGAGACGCACCAGCTGCCCAATTCAGTGCAACATAAATCAGAGATAAATGCGGAGCGGCGAGGGAAGACGCGGACAATCGATGGGATTGATAAGTGAACTTCGTTTATTAGCTGTCAGCACAGTACTTTTATATGGTCACTTCATTATAGTCACACTTGTCCATCTTCTATTGGTTCAATCCACAGGGTCTCTTAGCATAACCCAACCCCTCTCGCGGTTACAGAAGCCTGCTACTCCCTCATTCCTTCAACCACAATATTCTATTATTGTACAACTTATCAGCTCAAGGACATGCTGTCCTTAGCATTTTGCCTCAGAGAGCATTCCTCTTAAAGGTACATGACCCTTGTCTTTTAGCCATTCTCCAACAGATAAACACCACAGGAAAGCAGCAACTTTCTTCAAGCACCCAAAAACAAGAGCTTTCAGATAAACAGGGAGAGTAAGCAACAAGTAACATAATGCATATGGCACGTAAGGGGAAATTACAGCATTTAACTCGGAAAGAAATACTAAAAAGACACAAACTCACACTGCTCTCAGAAACGACATCATTTAGGCAGTCTGTTTTAGTTTCCAAATCTTAAAGACGCTCAGGAAAAAAAAAGGTGATACTCTCTCAAAAGAACAAACCGGGATTTAAACTATTCGGACAATTTGTCAGAGCTCTGATTGCTCCCCACGTTGGGCGGCAATATATCTGTCACAGTTTAGGGTCAGGGCGGCCCCTTAGACCTAACAGACGCTCTCTGTTAAACCCCCTCCCTCCCCAAAGTGGAAGAGAAAAGGAATAAGGGAGAGAGACTTAGCAATTAGAAAAGGAAACTAGAACAGCTTTATACCCAATATGACGTATATGGGATGGAATACCTCGTTGGTCAGTTTGGGGTCACCTGCCCTGTCCACTCCTCCCTTCAGGTGCAGCCTCTCACTTTCTGCACCCCCCTCTGTGGTACACAAGATCAAGCAGTGGCCTTGGTCTGCATACCAATCCTTGGTAGTAACTCTAAACACAGGGGGTTATCACTGCTAGCAGCAGACACTTATCTGTGAAAACAAGCTTCTAACTTCAGACAGTGCAGCGAGTTAGAAGTACTGAGCTGAAAAGTAAAATCACTGAACAGAATTAGTTCTGTTTTCACTTGAGCCAGGACAATGCCTCTCCTTCCTCATACAGAGTTTCCTAGTCCTTTCTTTCCTTTTCTAAAGACAAATCTATAGGATCTTGTGGTGATATCACAGTATCACAGGTTGTCATGGGATGGAAGGGACCTTGGAGATCTTCAAGTCCAACCCCCCTGCCAGAGCAGGATCATACAATCTAGCACAGGTCACAAAGGAACGCATCCAGGCAGGTTTTGAAAATCTCCAGAGAAGGAGACTCCACAACCTCTCCGGGGAGCCCGTTCCAGTGCTTTGGGACCATTACAATAAAGAAGTTCCTCCTCATGTTAAGGTGGACCCTCCTGTGCTCCAGCTTATATCCGTTCCCCCTTGTCCTATCACAGGGCACGAGTGAGGCGAGGCTGTCCCTTTCCTCTTGACACTCAGCCCTCATATATTTATAAGTATTTATCACATCCCCTCTCAGTCTTCTCTTCTCTAGACTAAAGAGCCCAAGGTGTCTCAGCCTTTCCTCATAAGACACGTATTCCAGTCCCTTAATCATCCTTGTAGCCCTCCGTTGGACTCTCTTGAGCAGATCCCTGTCTCTCTTGAACTGAGGGACCCAGAACTGGATGCATTACTCCAGGTGAGGTCTCACCAGTGCAGAGTAGAGGGGGAGCAGAACCTCCCTCGATCTGCTGGACACGCTCTTCTT
>JANHFX010016931.1:0-13072 GCA_027560015.1 Chloroceryle amazona | reverse complement strand
AGGCCTTCTAGGAGAATCTGCTCCATGATCTTCCCAGGCACAGAGGTGAGGCTGACAGGTCGGTAGTTCCCAGGGTCTTCCTTTCTACCCTTTTTAAAGATAGCTGTAACATGTCCCTTCTTCCAATCGCTAGGGACTTCACCTGACTGCCAGGACTTCTCAAATATTATTGAGAGTGGCTTGGCGACTACATCTACCAGTTCACTCAGAACTAAGTAGAAGAAGGCTAAGGTACTCAACATTTTTTTTTGCCTCAGTTTTCATTGGCAAACTCTCTTCCCACATCTTTCTTTGAGTGTGAATCTCTGAGAACGTGTAATTGATAGCAGGACTTCAATTGCACAGAGCTAAACCTTTGCTGTAATTAATATTTGTAGGAGATTGATGGATTTTAAAGATGTGGATGCTGGTGGTTCCAGAGAGCTTCTCCCATTGACCCAGCTTAGAATCATGGAATCATTATAGGTTGGAAAAGACCCTTAAGATCATCGAGTCCAACTGTCACCCTATTGATACTGTCTTGATGGGTGTCACTCCTGGACAATGATAATGGGGCTTCGGCTCTCCTGGGACGGCCCTGGGAGGAGCCGAGGCAGAGTGTCCCTTACTCTGACTGTTATTGGGGTTCTCCTGGCTGCCACTGTGACTCTGTGCTCTGTCCTGTGTGTGTGGAGATGAACCTTCGATGGGCTGATGGCTCTCCTTCAATAGGCCTGGTCAGATTATTCTTCACCCTTAACCAAAGTTTTCTCATTCAACTTGAAGCTATCTATCCTTATGTCTTTTCTGTTCAAGGACTCTGTTTTAGGGAGCATGTAAGGCCTGGGCAGATTAAGATTTGCCATCACCTATTCATCTCAAGTTTACAAACAAACAGCAACCCCTCTACTACACTCTCTATGTAGTTTCATCTTAACTGTTAGGTGCAGGTATTACAGTAGAGCACGTGTGTGTGTGTGCATGCGTGTGTGGTGGTAGGGATCAGAAGAAGATCAGAGGAGCTTCTCTGGGCTCCTGTTCCAGTATTTGAAAATTCTTATGGTTAAAACGAACAAGCAAACTCCCAATATCTAATCAGAATTTCCCATGTTCCAACACATGTCCGTTGCCTCCCATCCTATCACTGTGCACCTCCAAGAAGAGTCTGGCTCCATTTTCTCTGTATCCTCCGGTCAGGTAGTTGCAGACAGAAATAATGTCTCCAGGCACCTTCTTTTCTGAAGGCTGAACAAACCCAGCATGTCATGTGCTCCAGCCCCCTGACCATCTTGGTGGCCCTCTGCTGGGCTTGCCCTTGATAATTTGAAACGTTATGAGCTACTTTACTGTCACATTACCTCTGCTTTGCTTTGAAATGTTTAGAGGAGCTATACCCTTATTTTCACTGCAACAGAAGCTTATTATCAGTCTTCATAAGAAGCAAGCCATTAACAATACCTAAACTAAAAGCTGTAGCAGTATGCAGTTCAGGATAATTTTCAGTTACTATGGAAGTTTGCTTAAGTGAGCAAAAATGCTTCCAAAATTTCAGCCCAAACCACTACTGCAAACTCATTGGTAAGAATACAGAACAAATTATCACCAAATAAATTAACCAGCATACATTCATAAACGAAATAAAAATATTATGTGCAAGTATACAGCATAGATATTTACAGGAAAGAAACCCAATAGACTCCATCACATTTCTTCGGAAAGAGAACCTTGAAATGAGACGGGCCTGAGGGATAAGAGGAAAGACAAATAAATACTTAAGTAGCTCATATCACTAACATGCAAAGAGCCATACAATAAAAGAAATTAAAGAAACATCAGTAAACTCTAAAAGATGTCAGAATAGAAAACAAAACTAAGAAAGGCAAGCAACATATAAGGTCATATGCTGTAAAGTTGATGCCAGACTGCCATCTAATCTGAGGAAGGCCTTCCTTGCACAAAAGAAAAAAATATAAGGCACAAGCAAGAATAAAAAAAAAAATATATATAGCCCATCTCCACCACACAACAGAGTACAGTACAGACACCCCAAGTTAGTGCTGGAAATAGAATAATATAGTCGTATTAGTGCACTGTCATTTCCAGGAGAGTTAAGTAGCTTTGGCAGCGATGCTAATTACCTAATGAACAATGCTACTGTAGTCCAACTATACTTTTCCCAGAACCTTAGCTAATTCCTGATACCATGTTATTATAATTATTCTTTGTCACCCATATATATATATATATGAGTGGGAACTAGTTAATTTGGAAGGTGCTACAGAGCAAAATACTTTGGAAGACTACTAAATATAGATATCAATTTCAAACTTCAGCTAACTTTTTTTATTTCTTCTTTTTATTAATACTTTGAAGTACTTATTCTCTTCCCAAGTTGCTTGATTACTACTGTCTGGGCCAGACAGGAATGAAAATATTCAAATCATGCAAGAAAAGGCAAATATTTTAACATCCTTAGTTTTTTTGCTAAGGAAAAAATAATTGACAAAAATATTTGCACTAATATGCCTTAAATCACAGGCACAGCAATTGACAAGCAAAATTTGAAATCACCCAAGAGCTTAATCCTTGATTGTCTAGACTAGGAGTCCAATGTATGCAATATTTTCTATGCAGTGCAACCTAATGGAGATACTGAAGGCTGCCACCATTTCATTTGACAATCATGATGATACGTATACCATCACGACTATCAGAAAAATTTCTTCATTGACATACTACATATGTCAAAGCTGCCGATATCGTGTATTTTGTCAAGCAGTGAACTTGCTGTCAAAGCACACCTCAAACTGTAACCCTGGAGGACCAATTCAGTAACAAAGACCAAAGGAGCCAGATAAATAGCTCCCTAATAGATAGACTAAAACAACAGCAAAGTTGGTCAGACTAAACTTATCTGCTACAGGGGAGCACCTGTTTAACCACTAAGCAAGTTTGCAGAGCACAGCTAAGAGACTCGGCAGCTGGCACAGCAGGGGGCACAAAGGAGGCACAGAAATTGCTCCAGAGAGAGTATAGGGACTGCTTAAAGTTGTGTGACAATGGCAGTGAGGCGCCACGGGGCTCGGTCCCCAGCACTGGGTGGAGCAAGTACCCCTGGTATGACAGAGAGCTTGACTCAGACACAGAGCCCTGGAGGGAGGATGCAGCTGCCCAGATCTGGAGCTTCAGGGACTGCCTGGGGCCTCTTCCTGGGGTTGGGGGTGATGGTGGCATCACCTGTGAGAGATGTGCTCTGGTTGAGGCACTGAGTCAGCAGGTGAAGGAGCTATGGGAGGAGAGCAGGCTGTGTAGCATTGAGGAAGATGAGCATGTGGACAGGGTCCTTGCAGAGACTCTATAGAGGTGAGACCCTGAGCCACATGATGCAAGGAAGGAGGGATGGCTAGCAGTTATGACTGAACGAGAGCAGGATGGACACACCCAAGTGGAGGACAGTGGCGGAGGTGGAACCTTTGAATTCTGGCAGCAGGAGAAAGGCTCCATCTCTACCTGCAGATCTGAATTTACAGAACCAGTAGAGTACCTTGGTAGCCAAAGAGGAGAAATCATCTCTGAGGGAGGTTTCAGGACCAGCTGGGCCTGAACTATTGTGGTAAGTTCACCTTGGCTGGCTGCCAGATGCTCACCCAGCCCCTTTCTCACTCCTCCGCCTCAACAGGACAGGGGGAAAAAATAAGATGAAAAAGCTTGCAGGTCAATATAAAGACAGGGAAATCACCAATTACCATCACGGGCAAAACAGACTTGGGGAAAAATTAAACTTAATTTTCTTGCCAATTTAAATAAAGTTGGATGGTGAGAAACAAGGACAAAAATTAAAACAACATCTTTTCCCCACCCAGGCTCAACTTCACTCCTTCATTCCTGACTCCTCTACACCCACCTCCCCACCCCCCTCAGTGGTGCAGGGATATGGGGATTTGGGGGTTGCGATCAGTTAATAACACTTTGTCTCTGCCACTCTTTCCTCCTCACACTTTTTCCCTGCTCCAGCGTGGCTCCTCTCCACAGACTGCAGGGAAATATCTGCTCCACCGTGGTCTCTTCCATGGGCTGCAGTGGAATATCTGCTCCAGCACATGAAGCACCTCCTCTCCCTCCTCCTCTGCCCTTGGTGTTCACAGGGATGTTTCTCGCACTTTTTTTTCCACTCCTCTCTCTGCCATGCAGAGTTTTGCCCTTTCTTAAATATACTTTCATAGAGGTGCCACCAGCTTTGCTGATTGGCTCAGTTCTGGCCTGCAGTGGGTCCACTGTGGAGCTGGCTGGAACCGTCTGTGTCTGGCACAGGGCGGCCCCCGGTCTCTTCTCACAGAAGCCACCCGTGCAGTCTCTCCCTTGGCTACCAAAACCTTGCCACAATACACCCAATAGAACTGCGCATTAGCACCAAGAGGGAACGTTGGATGACTGCAGCTGGAGTCTCCGTTTTGCAGGGGACCCATCTGCTGACCAGACATAGGACCATAGAGTAATTCAGGTTGTAAGGGACCTAAGAAGGGCCCTAGTACAACATCCTGCTCAAAGTAGGGTCAACACTGAATTCAGATCAGGTTTCTCAAGGCTTTATCCAGTCAGGTCTTGAAAACAGCCAAAGACAATAGAGATTGCACAACCCTTATGGGCAACCTGCTCTACTGCTTGATCGACTTCATTGTGAAAATGTTTTCTCTTTATATTCAGTCAGAGCCTCTCTTGTTTCAGCTTATGTCCGGTGCCTCTCATCCTCCCATCATGCACCACGGTGAAGAGTCTGGTTCTGTTTTCTTGTAGGAAAGGATCTGTCACAGAAGGTTTGTCGCTTGTTGGAGGCCCAGATACAGGATACTACAAGAGAGGCTGACAAGGCTCATCCGGTCTTTTGACCTACTACCCCTCACTGCTCATTTGTTCAGATACTGTCAACACTGCAAAAAGAGACCTAGAGCAAATCACGAGCGACAACAGAGGTCTGTGAACAAGGGTGATGCACACGGGAGCCCAGGTGTTCTTCTCAGTACTGCAGGTGAAGGGAAAAGGCTCCAGTAGGAGCATATGCATCCTATAGGTTAACACCTGGCTGCACAGCTACTGTCCATGGGATCCTAATTGATTGATGAGGACTGATGAGAAGGAACAAGAACCACCTGACTAAGTGAGGCATCTTTGCCAACTTGGGGAGGAGGACTTTGAACTAGGTCTGACAGGTCACGATGGACAAAACCTGAAGAGAAATAAAGGAACAGGGGCATGGAGAAAGTACCCAGGGGACAGGTAGGCCCTCATTTTCCCTGTGAAAGCAGTACAAGTGGAAGCCCATCTCAAGTGCCTGCACATAAATGCATGCAGCATGGAGGGGGGGACACATATGACAAAACCAAGAGAAATCAATATTCTGGGCACAGCTGCAGAGCTCTGTTCTCGTTGGGATTACAGCGATGTGGGGGATAGGTCACATAAATGAAGTGCAGCCATGGATGGATGAAGCTCTTCAGAAAGGACAGGCTGGACAAGAGGCAGGGAGGGGTTGTGCTCTGTGCAAAGGAGTAGCCCAAACATGCACAGCTTTGCCCTGGAGTGGGGGAGGAGCCAGTCAAGAGAATGTGAGTACAAATTAGAGAACAGACTACCACAGGTGATGCCCGGGTGTACTGGTTTTGGCTGGGATAGAGTTACATTTCTTCATAGCAGCCTGTATGGGGTTATGTTTTGGATTTGTGCTGGAAGCAGTGTTGAGAACGGAGAGATGTTTTTGTTATTGCTGAGCAGTGCTTACCCAGCATCAAGGCCTTTTCTGCTTCTCACACCACTCCACCAGTGAGCAGGCTGGGGGTGCACGAGAAGCTGGGAGGGAACTCAGACGGGACAGCTGACCCCAACAGACCAAAGGGATATTCCATACCATATGACATCATGCTCAGCATATAAAGCTAGGGGAAGAATCATAGAATGGCTTAGGATGGAAGGGACCTTAGAGATCATCGAGTCCAACCTCCCCACCATGGGCAGGGACACCTCCCAACTAGACTAGGTTGCTTAAGGACTCATCCAACCTGGCCTTGAACACCTCCAGGGAGGGGGCATCCACAGCCCCTCTGGGCAATCTATTCCAGAGTCTCACTGCCCTCGTACTGAAGAACTTTTTCCTAAGATCCACCCTAAACCTATTTTCCCTCAGTTTAAAACCATTTCCCCTCGTCCTATCGCTGGACACTCTTGTGAAGAGCCCCTCTCCAGCCTTCCTGTAGGTTCCCTTCAGGTATTGGAAGGCAGCTATAAGGTCCCCTCGGAGTCTTCTCCAGGCTGAACAATCCCAGCTCCCTCAGCCAGTCCTCATAGCAGAGGTGCTCCAGCCCCTGGATCATCTTTGTGGCCTTCCTCTGGACTCATTCCAACAAATCTATGTCCCTCCTATGGTGGGGGCACCAGAACTGGGGGAACCAGTATTCAAGGTGGGGTCTCACAAGAGCAGAGTAAAGGGGGATAATCACCTCTCTTGATCTGCTGGCCACACTCCTCTTGATGCGGGGTTAAACCACAACACTGGAGAGATGTCTGCAACAGACCACCTGATCAAGAGGAAGTAGAGGAAGCCTTCTTTACGCAACTGGAAAAAGCCCACACGATCACAGGCCCTGGTACTCATGAGGGATTTTGACTACCAATATCTGATGGAAAGGCAACATGAAAGGACAAAAAATGATCCAGGAATTTTTTGGAGTGTGTTGAACACAAGCTTTTGATGGAGATAACAAGCCAACTAGGGGAAGATGTTGGACCTGTCACCCACAAAGAGCAGGTTGGGGACATAAAGGCCAATGGCACCCTTGGCAGCAGCCACAATGAGGATGAAGTTAAAGATTCTGAAAAAAGTGAGCAAAACACATAGCAAAATTACAACCCCGGACTTCATGAGAGCAGATTATGGCTTGTTAAAGGACCTGCTTGGCAGGATACTATGAGAGACTGTCCTAAAGGGCAAAGGGCTCAGGAGGGCTGGTTGATCCCCAAAAAGACAACCTCCTGAAAGCACAAAGAATAATCCACTCAGACATGCAGGAAGTTGAGCAAGCATGGCAGAAGGCCAGCATAGATGAACAGGAGATTCCTGAATGAACTCAAAGACAAAAAGGAAGTACACAGAAGGTGGGAGCAGGGCATGGCTACCCAGGAGGAATATGGAGATGCACTCAAGGATTTAGTTAGGAAAGGCAAAGCTTGTCTGGAGTTGGAACTAGCAAAAAATGCCAAGGGCAACAAGAAGGGCTTCTTTAAGTACAGCATCAGCAAAAGAAAGGCTAAGGAAAACATGTGCCCACTGCTGACCGGAGCACAGAATCCAATAGCTAAGGACATCAAAAAGACTAAGGAACTCAGTACTTTCCTTGCCTCTGTTTTTTACGAGTAAGGTAAAGACCCTCAGGTCTCCCAGATCCCTGAGCCTAGTGGCAGACTCTGGGGCAGGGAAGTATTACTCACAGTAGAGGAAGACTGAGTTAGGGAGTACTTCAGCCAACTGGACATACACAAGTCCGTGGAACCAGCTGAGATGACTCTGAGGGTTCCTGATGACTGGAAAAAGGCAAACATCACACCCATCTTCAAGAAGGAGAATACAAAGAAATAAAGACTGGTCAAACTCACCTCAATCTCAGAAGGTTGGGGAGCAAATCCTCCTGGAAGCTATGTCCAGACATACAAAGGAACCAAGCTTGCTCCAGTATGCCCATGTCTTTCTTGTACTGGGGAGACCAAAAGTGGACACTACTCCAGATAAGGTCTCACAAGTGCCAAGACAAGAGAGGGAAAGGATCACTTCCCTGGAACTGCTGACTGCATTGTTACTAATACAGCTGTTGGCCTCCTTTGCTGCAAGGGCACACTGTTGGCTCATGTTCAACTTGTTGTCCACCAGGACGCCCAGGTCCTTTTCTGCAGAGCTGCTTCCTAGGCAGTCAGCCTGCAGCCTGTACAGGGTTATTCCAGCCCAGGTGCAGGACTGGGCATTTGTTTTTGCTGAAATGAGCTTCATGAGGTTCCTGTCAGCCCGTTTCTCCAGCCTGTCCAGATCCCTCTGAAAGTCAGCCCTACCCCTCCAGCACATGGACAGCTCTCCCCCACCCCCCATTTCGTGTCATTTGCAAATTTGCCAAGAGTGCACTTTGTCCCCTCATCCAGGTTGTTAACGAAGACATAACGAAACTGTATTGGTTCCAATTTGATGGTCTTCAGTGATGTGGTTCTTGGCTGTGTGAGCATCTACATGATGTGCCTTTATGGCAAGTTTTTCTACCCGGGCAGCAATGTCTCGCCACAATGCAGCAGCCCAGATGGGTTTACCTCTGTGCTGCCACTTGGTCTGTTTCCCTTGATGTAGCCACCCCCACAGGGCATTCTCCACCATCCATGAGTCAGTGTAGAGATAGAGCACTAGCCACTTTGCTCGTTCAACAATCTCTAGGGCCAGCTGGATGGCTTCCACTTCTGCAAACTGACTCAACTTGCCTTCCTCTTTGATGGCTTCAATGACTTGTGTTGTTGCTTTCTACTTCTGATTGTTTCCTACAACACAATTTGATCCATCAGTAAACAGAGCACACTGCCTTTTACCTTCTGACAACTCATTATATGGTGGTGCCTCTTGGGCATGTCATGTCCACAATCTCTTCCAGAATTCCTGGGCAGTTGGGGTTACGCATTTGAGCCCGTTGCATGATCAACACTACCCACTTACTCCATGTAACATCGTTTGCATGATGTGTAGAGGGGACATTTCCTTTGAACATCCACTGTAGCACAGGAAATCATGGTGCCAAGATGAGCTGTGCTCCTGTACCAACAACTTCTGAAGTGGATGGAATCTTATTGATCACATCCCTTGGGTCTGTGACAATGTCCATCTTGCCATTTTATTCCCCAAAACTGGACATCTTGCACTGGTCCTTTGACCTTGTTTTGTCTTATGGCAAAACCAGCTTTAAAAAGGATTTGGATTATTCTTTTCTCTTTCTCAAACACTTCCTTCACTGTGCTGCCCCACACGATGATGTCACTGATTCATTGCAAGTGCTCAGGGTCTTCACCCTGTTCCAGTGTAGTCTGGATCAGGCCAAGAGGAATGGTAGGGCTGTGCTTTGTTCAGGCCACGATGGTCCACTGTTAACCTCCACCCTCCGTCAGACTTTTGCACTGGCCATATGGGACTACTGAGCAAGTCTTTCTGATCACCTTTTTGCTCTCCAGTCGACAAATCAACTCATGGATGGAAACCAGGGAGTCTCAGATGATGTGATACTGCTGCCAGTGCACCATCATGGTAGCAATCAGCATCTGCTGTTCTTTGATGCACAGCAATCCCCTGAATGGGTGGGCAAGGTGGACAGCTGTTTAGTCTGTTCTGTATCCACAACAGCTACCCAAAAGGCCCACCAGTACCTTTTTGTGTCCTTGAAGTACCCTCTCCTGAGGTAGCCTATGCCAAGGATGCACGGAGCCTCCGGGCCAGTAACAATGGGACACTTTTGTCACCTGTTCCCTGTTAGGTTCACCTCAGCCTCCAACACAGACAACAATTGGGATCCCTCTGTCAGTCCACAAATCCAGATGTGTTCCACCCCCTTGTACCCCAATGGCATTAGGGTACACTGTGCACTAGTGCCCACCCAGAGCCTTATACTTCTGTGGGTCTGATGTGCCAGGCCATCAAATCCATACAGTGCAGTACAGTCGGTCATCCATTTGCTCTGCCTGGCTGAAGGCAGGGACCCTCTATTCCTTGTTGGAGTATTCAGTATCTGACCCCTGCGGGTCAGACCATAAGTCCTTTCACCAAAATCAAGAGGAGAGGTGTTCTCAGTCCTCCTCCTGCATCTGGAGGATTGCCGGTTGACAGTTGCCTTCTGCCATCTCAACAGCACCTGGAACAAAAGCCTTCTTGGATGGCCTCTTCTTAGCAGCTGTCTTCCACCCACAAGTCACATACGTGGGCTTCTAGCTTTGAGGTGGGTTCACCATCCCACTTTCTCATGTCCTCCCCCTGGTCACGCCGGATGATCGATCTAGAGAGTGCAACACAGCATGAACCTGGGGTTCCCTTTCCCTCTGACTGGTGCCTGAGGACTGGAGGAAGGCCAATGTCACGCCAGTCTTTAAAAAGGGCAAGAAGGATGACCCAGGAAACTACAGACCGGTTAGTCTCACCTCCGTCCCTGGAAAGGTGATGGAACAAATCATTCTGGATGTCATCTTAAAACACGTGGAAGAAAAGAAAGCTATTCACCAAGCTATTCACCAAGGGCAAATCGTGCTTGACCAACTTGATAGTCTTCTGTGATGTCATAACCATCTGGTTAGATGAGAGGAGAGCGGTGGATGTCATCTACCTTGACTTCAGCAAGGCTTTTGACACTGCGTCCCATAATGTCCTCATTAGGAAACTCAAGAAGTGTGGATTAGATGAGTGGACAGTGAGGTGGATTGAGAGCTGGTTGAGTGACAGGGCTCAGAGGGTCATGATCAATGGTGCAGGGTCAAGTTGGAGGCCTGTAGCCAGTGATGTTCCCCAGGGGTCAGTACTGGGTCTCTGGTCTTATTTAATATATATATATATCAATGACCTAGACAAGGGGACAGAGTGTATGCTCAGCAAGTTTGCTGATGATACAAAACTGGGAGGTGTGACTGACACACCAGAGGGCTGTGCTGCCATCCAGCATCACCTGGACAGGCCACAGTGTTGGGCAGAGTGGAACTTAATGAGGTTCAACAAGGGCAAATGTAGGGTCCTGCACCTAGGGAGAAACAACCCCATGCACTGATATAGGGTAGACCTGCCGGAAAGCAGCCCTGAGGAGAAGGATCTTGGAGTCCCGGTAGACAAGAAGTTAACCATGAGCCAGCAATGTGCCCTTGTGGCCAAGAAGGCCAATGGCATCCTGGGGTGCATTAAAAAGAGTGTGGCCAGGAGGTCAAGGGAGGTCATCCCCCGCTTCTATTCTGCCCTGGTGAGGCCACATCTTGTATACGGTGTCCAGTTCTGGGCTCCCTAGTTCAAGAGAGACAGAGAACTACTGGAGAGAGTCCAGCAGAGGGCACCAAAGATGGCTGGGGGACTGGAGCATCTCTCTTCCGAAGAAAGGTTGAGAGAGCTGGAACTGTTTAGCCTGGAGAAGACTGAGAGGAGACCGTATCAATGTCTATAAATATCTAAAGGGCGGTTGCAAGGAAGATGGAGCCAGACTCTTTTCAGTGGTGACCAGTGAGAGAACAAGGGGCAACGGGCACGAGCTGAAACACAGGAGGTTCCATCTAAATATGAGGAAAGTCTTCTTTACTGTGAGGGTGACAAAGCACTGGAACAGGCTGCCCAGGGAGGTTGTTGAGTCTCCTTCTCTGGAGACTTTCAAAAACCGCCTGGATGCAGTCCTGTGTAATGTGCTCTAGGCGAACCTGCTTTGGGGAGGGGGGAGGCGTGGACTAGATGATCTCTAGAGGTCCCTTCCAACCCAAATGATTCTGTGATCTCACCTTGACAGGAGCCACCTCCAGAGGCTGAGAATTGTCACCTCTCTTCCAATTTCTTTGTCAATTCTCCAGTCCCTAGCTAGGGATACCAGCTTCTGGGCTTCCTTACTCTCCAATTCCTGACTGTTGGCCCCAGCATCCCTGCATCAGAACAATCACTGCCTCAGGGCACGTCGACTGCCAGGGCACATTGACCACCATTGCAGTCAGACAAGATGACCTTCAAAGGTCCCTTCCAATCCAAACTATTCTATGTTTTTCTGTAGCCTCACCAACAAGTTGCTTCCTCTTATGCCAGGATGAAACCAGGTTCCATATACTTGACAAAAAGCCAATGATGTTTGTTAGATAACAGAATCAAACAGCTTACATAAGGATGTACAAGAACCTCAGGAGCCTGTGCAACAGAGCCAGCTGCATCAATCCCAGAGAAGAGTAAGATGTAATTCCCCATTCTCCCCACGAGTTAACCCATCCATCACAGGAACGGCATCAGTTACCAGGGCCATGTGCCAGCCTGGGTACATTACTTTTATCAAAATGTTTCCAGGCACAGTGAAATAAAGAAATAAGCAGCACAGCAAACAGCAAGAGCTGAAAGCAGTCACTAATAAGCCCTAAACTCTATTCTACAGTAAAGCGAACAAGCTGTGACCATCACAGAAGCCTGCCGATTAATAACTACAACAGCTATAGCACGCTCAGATTAAAACTGTTATCTCGTGCCCCATGTCGGGTGCCAAAAAGGGCTGTGGTGGCTTGATCCCGGCCAGTCAAACACCCACCCAGCCGCTTGCTCACTCCCCTCTCCCATGGGATGGGGAGAGAAACAGAAGGAAGGCAAGAACATTTCTAGCTCGAGATAATGACAGGTAAATAGGGAAAGCAAAAGCCACATGCACAAGCAAAGCAAAAAGAGGAATTTATTCACTACTTCCCATTGACAGGCAGCTGCCCTGCCACTTCCTGGAAAACAAGGCCTCAGCATGAGTAACGTTTGCTTGGGAAGGAGAATGCCATAGCCACAAACCTGTGGAGAGCCCATGCTGGAGCAGGCTCCTGGCAGGAACTGTGGCCTGTGGAGAGGAGGCCATGCAGAAGCAAGTTTTCCCCACAGGCATTGTGGCCCGTGGAGGACCCATGCTAGAGCAGTCTTTTCCTGAAGGGCTGTGGCCCATGGAGATGACCTGCGCTGGAGCAGGGGAAAACCATGAGGAGGAAGGAGCAGCAGAGACACAGAACTTACTGCAAACCCTATATTCCCTACCCTGTGCTGCTTGGGGTGGGAGAAGGTAGAATAGTTGGGAATGAAAAGAGTGATGTTGAGCCTGGAAAGAAGAGGAAGTAGAGGGAAGGTGTTTTAGTTTTTGTCTTTCACAGAATCACAGAATCATTCAGGTTGGAAAAGACCCTTGGGATCATTGAGTCCAACCATCAGCCCTACTCTACAAAGTTGTCCCGTACACCATATCCCCCAACTCCACATCCAAACAACCCTTAAACACATCCAGGGATGGTGACTCAACCACCTCCCTGGGCAGCCTATTCCAGTGTCTGACTACTCTTTCTG
>JANHFX010016930.1:3146-20300 GCA_027560015.1 Chloroceryle amazona | reverse complement strand
CTGGAGAGCAGCCCTGTGGAGAAGGACTTGGGAGTCCTGGCAGACAACAAGTTCTCCATGGCACAGCAATGTGCCCTTGTGGCCAGGAAGGCCAATGGCATCCTGGGGTGCATTGAGAGTGTCCAGCAGATCAAGGGAGGTTCTGCTCCCCCTCTACTCTGCACTGGTGAGACATAAGGCATAGCAGAAACAAGAGAAAACCATTTAATAAAATACTATAAAAAAGGAGCTTAGAATTTCCTGCAACAACTGTGAAGAAAAATGTCAAGGCTGAGGAAATTCAGTGAAGGCATTTTACAATTGTTCTTTAGGTAGGAGTGGAGATATCTCCAGGAATAGGTGCAAAGACACAGAGGACAGAAGTTGCAAGAGGGGTTACCTGGCAGCAGCTATGTAAGCATGAAGACCCACTTGATGTGTGGTTCATGGAACAGAGGGTCTGTGGGCAAATGGCAACACTAAAAAAGGACAGGACACACAAAAAAGCAGATGCTGGTGTGAGAAGGGGGTTAGAAGTGCATTATCAAGAGAAGAAAACAAATAGGGAGGAAGAAAGAGTCAAAGGAAAAGTTTATATAGGAATACAGAGAAGAAATAAAGCAGTAAAGAGGATGTGGGTGCACTGGAGAAGAGCAGCTGTCTCCACCATAAAAAGAACAAGTAGGATAGAAAAGATGATCTCAAGAAACTGAACTGAGAACAGGTAGCAGATCATCAGTGTAGGTCACAATCATCAGACTGAAGCAGACCCTAAATGTCTAGGATGTAATGACTCAAAAGGATGCAACCATGTGAACACAGCCTAACTTTGCACGTTCCGTTTGAAGAAAAAACTCTCCTGGAGTCAGATGTGCATCGATGTACTAGTCAGAAAATGCTTTCATAAAGTTACTGAACAAACAAAAGCAATACTGTTTTAGCCTTGACTTGGTAAGCAGGAGGAAATTCTGTATCACCTGATTACAAAATATAACCTGAGCAATAGTATTAGAAGTTTGTATGTTCTGGAAGGAGTGGTGACAATGGGTGTATATACAAAATTGGGAGATCCTAAAACATGGGCCGTGGTAGAATAAAGGAAATGGTGAAGCTGGCTGAATGGAAAATCTCAGAGAACCAAGTGAGGAGTAATCTTGGTACTTCTTTAAGTCAGAAGCTATTTGTAGGGAGAGACAAACTCACAGGGAAGCACTCCAGACTTAATTGGCTGAGTATCTTCTCAAAGGTGTTAGAAATGGTTCTTAGAAATACAAACAAATTCTTATGAGCAAATAAAATAATGTTTTGTGCATCAGGATATGCAGAGATAAAGAAAAATAAGCCAAAAATCAGAATAGATTGGGATTCTGCAATGGAAATTAAAAACAGAACATTTTTTCAGCAGGATAATAAAGAAAAAAACAACCAAAACCAAAACACAACAAACTAAAATAAGCACCACCAACAAAACCTACAACAAGGAAAGATGAAGTGGAGCCACAACAGAACAAGGGCTAAATACCTGAAAGATTAAATTAATATTTTGTCTTTGCTTACAGTATGAAAACATTTTTTTAAAGCATGGAAACAAGGCAACTAAAGGAAATGATTGCATTGGAGGTGCAAACAAAACTTCAGATACTCTGATGTATGGGCTTCCATCTCCTAAATTCCAGAAGAATTAGTTACAAACAACCACGGTTTTGGTAGCAAGTTAAAAATGATGCATTTCTGAGCATAGCAAATATGATGCCTCTGTTTCAGGAAAGAAAAAATAGTGGTCTACACCAGGACCAGTACTGTAGGTTCAGGAGCAGGTCTGGCTTTAAAGAGCAAGCGTATCTGAAAAGTGTAATTAAAGACATAAAAATAATTGCTGAATGGGATAACAGGCACAGGAGTTTACAAAGTTTAATTATCCCAAACTGACAGAAGAATTAATTTCCGCTGGAAAGGAAATATAACAGATCTCATCCTTACTGCCAGCTGATATCCTGATACACTGTCAAACAGGAGCTGGTTAATAGAACTGAGGGAGATACAAGTGCAATTAAAAATCATACCAGGGTTTCAGAGAGAAGGCAAAACCATGTGGAAAAGGAAACTTCTGGGCTGAAGTTACATTGCTAGACTTTATCAAAGATCAGCCTTGCTTTCATCTAATTAAATCTTTTCCTTTGGGACTTCAGCAAAAAGTGTAATCTTTCCAATGACATTTGCTAGAGACACAAGTATCCTGCAATGGTCAACATAATGCAGAGCCAGAGTTTCACAAAGGAATAAAAGGTAATCTTGATAAATAAGTAATAGAAATGAGTTGGAAGATAAAAACATGAAGGGCACCATCTCCTGAGGTTCAAAACTAATTTCTGCTCTATCTGAAACAACAGATGGAATGGCCGGGGGAGGACTCTGCTCTGCTGGTGTGGTGCTGGATGAACGTGAGTCACTGCTGTGACACAGCCATAAGAAAGACAAATATGTGCCTAGAGTGTGTCAGAGGAAATAACTTGCACTGCAGATAGCAAATTATGACCACTGGTCTCCAAGATACTATGAAATCTCATCTGAAACACTGTGGACATTCCTGGTCATCCCCTGTCAAGAAGAATTAATTGAACCAGGAGCAGGTGCAGACGATGGTCAGAGAGATGGAGACTGTCCTACAGGAGGGACTGGAGCCTGCTTATCAGGGAAGAGAAAGGGAATACAGGGTGTTTCTAGCAATACATCAGGAAAGAGTAGACACCAGCAGGAAAATAAAATAAAATAAAATAAAATAAATAAAATAAAATAAAATAGTGGTATAAGGGAAAGGTGCATAAGATGGAAATCTAAAGTAGCTACAAACTGCATTAATGCAGACAGCAGAAATTGGGTTTTATGACTCAGAAGAGCAAGAATCTGGCACACCCTCCCAGTAGAAGCAGTAGAACAAGAAATTTGCCTGGTATCAAGACGCAGGAGGAGCTCTGCATGGAAGGATTGCACACAGCAGTGTTGCCTGAGAAGCAGGGGACTGGTCCCATGTGCTCCATGAGGAGGAGGTGGCAGGTCCCTGTTTCTGGTGGCGTGACTACCCGTGGTTCCTGCATTTGAGCTGCCTGGTCTAACTAGAGATCTGCAGTTCCCTTTAGTCCTAGAGTTAAATACTGTATGCATGGAAATCTAAAAATGCTCATCTTCTGCACCCAGCAGTGCCACCCACTCCTGCTCTGCTTTAGCAGCACAATTGGTTTCAACAAGAAGCTCTCCACATCCATCTGTCAGGCTGTATGCATTATTACACACGTATATCTTGCTGCATTTCATGATTTCCACCCTCTTTCCAGTCTCTGTGCTCTAGTCCTTGCAGTTCCCTTGCAGTGGGAACTGCAATATCTGCTTGGGGGAATTTCTTTCTTTTTCTACTTGGAGAAGAGCACCATGAAATGCTCCCAAAATACTGGTGAAACCTCACCATGTCCTGTCTATAAGAATACTTTGCAATGACATCTGCATTTTCAGTGAGAAGAAACCCAGGTATTTTGATAAATCTTAGCCTGAAGCAAAAGAAAAAGTTATGTTTTTGTAAAAACTGACTGCTGAAAATTTATAAGAATAATAATCAAAACACAGATTGAAATATTCCAATATTCCATCCTCCTTAAAGGCTTCTGGAGGTTTTCCTTTTTCCAAAATAAAAATGCTCTTGACGTACCCATGTTTCCATGGAAAGTTTTGGTTTTGAGATGAATGGCATTGTTTGACAAACAAAAATCCAGTCTTTCACTGGAAAGAAAAAAGACTGGTTCTTGTGTGGCCATCCACACCCTTTTCTTTCTCTTCTGTATCTTTATCCAGTCTTGATCAGTTAGTCACCTGCTGAAAAAGCTCTGCCTGCTAGAAGGAGGAGCAGAAAGAACATGCTTGCTGCTGTTCTGCCCATTGCTGTCCACACTCTCTGCTTTTTCACATCAACACTTTCCCTGCCAAGACCCTGCAGACTGCAGCTTTTCAGGGCAGCCACTGCCTCCTGCTCTGTGTCTGCCCCACGGGACTAACACAATGAGCAGGATCAAATCACACACCCCACCCGACCACCCTGCCAGGGGAGATGCCTCACTGGGAGCAATGGGAGTGCCCCAGCTGGGGTGGGCAGGCTCTGGTCCTCAATAAATTCACTATGTTTTGTTATGCTGCACTTCTTCTCTCCAGTTCCTCCAGCTGCCTCAGAGTTGAGAGATATTGAGTAAGTTCTGATTACTGACAATGAAAGGAGTTCTGCATGCAAGCAGCACTGATAATGCAGGCCTGGGGCGTGTGCTCTCCTTTATGATGTAACTGCTGCTGCATCACACGAGGAAGATTTCTAGGAGCAGCCAAGGTGGTTGAGCGTAAGCTCTGCACACAGGTCTGTCAAGGAAAAGAGATACTGCACACGGAAGGTCTTGGTTTCCAGTGCTCTGCTTACATCATTAATTCCATATCAGCCCACGACAGGTGAGTTCACAGCTCCAGCAGCGCTGGTGCAGAGCCTGAGAAAGATTTCTTACTATGACTTGGGTTTGTTAACAGAGCTGTTGGGCAGCACTGGAGGATGGGGCCGTTCCAGTAAATGCAGTGGAAAACCAGCCCATAGCAGAGTCACGTGCATGCCGAGGAGCCGAGCGAGGGAGGGGGAACGGGACAGCCGAGTGCTCCCACGTGACCCCCAAACTATCTTCAGCTCTGCATTAAGAACTGGCATTTGTTTTAAAATGTCTATTACTGAACAGTTTAACTCGGAGCCCAGCTACCATCTGGATTCAGGTTGCGATGACATTAAGAAGGGGGTGAGGATCGGGGTGGAATGTCTTGCTGTGGTACCCAGCTCAGCCCAGCGTGCTGCCCCACGAGCTACCCCAGCTCCAGAGTGGGAGGTACCAGTGGGACTGGTACAGTTGAGCAGGGGCTGGGACTGCTGTGGAGCTGAGAAGCCTTGGCAGGAGTATTCATGGGTCTGTAGTGGCTTAAAACAAAAAAGCTGTTCAGCAGTCGACTTGGGGGTCTATCTGAAAATGTGAGCAGAAGGGTCTCATCTCTCAAGTATTTTAAAATCAAGAGGTGCTATCTATGCCAAAAGAAAGCTTTAGAGCTTTGTAACATTTATTGCTCATAATTTGAGTTTTCTGTATGGCACCTGTCCTTGAGCCCATGTTTTGAAGGGAAAACTAAGAAACACGTCTGAATAAAACAAAGCTTCATAAAACACAATGCCATGCCAAGGAGTGCAACCACTCAAGGACCAGTGTCACACCACAGACACACATCTAGGGCAGAACTGTCTTTCTCCAACCACCTGCGGGGCCGTTCCTAACAGAGCTTTTAATTTCTACCGGTCTCCCAGGGTCTCGTGCCCTGAAAGTGTCCCTGGTCTGTGCCCCAGGGAAGCTACAACCCAAGCAGAGTTACTGGGTTCTTTCTTTCTCATTGATGGCCTCCTCCAAAAGTGCTGGGCATCTGCACTGTGGGATGGGGCTCAGTTTTCCTTACCCATCCTCAAGGCGAGGAAGGAGAAGTTGTTGTTGTTAGGACTTCAATGTGGCTGCTTGAGAGGTGCTATCCCTCTAGCTCCTGACAGGTGAGAAACAACACCCATAAAAAAGGGACAACATCAGCACCGGGGAGGCACAGCTTGAGGTGGTGCAGACTGACAGGGAGCTCTCAGCAGACAACACTGGGTTTAAGTGTCTGAACCTGATTTCAAGTCAGAACCACGTGTGCCCATCCTGATCTCTTGCAATGAGACGGTAGCAGCACAGCCCAGAGGTAAAGCCTGTAGGGTTTCTCTGCACTCAGAGCTGTTGGCAGGAACACAACCAAGGAGAGGCGAGAACCCTGCTCTGCAAATCCTTCTTTTTACACAAGTGTTTCTTTCCTTGTGTTCATCACCATTTACCCCAGCACTGTTCAGCAACAGTATCAAAGCCAGAGGTCTCTTTTGTTTGTAATCTTTACTGAGCAGATGAATCATTGCTGTGCATCATCAGATCATTTCTGTTTTATAAAACCCTACTCATTTCATTACAAAAATCCAGCCTTGAGTGGAGTAAATTCATCTGTCTTTTTCTTGTCCGCAGATTCCTTTTGATATTTCAAATGTAATTTCCATGGAAAACCAGAAAAGCTGCTCTGTGCCAGGGGCCATCTAACATCAGCCACAGGAGTTTCTGGGCACCAGTCACCATTTCGTAGATGGGCTCCTTAGTTACCCAGCTCACATCCCATCATCACTGACTTGCTGTTTTGTTCTTCTCCAAAAGTGAAATACTTCTGGCAAGTTTATGAAACCAAATCCTGGCTGTCTAATGTCAAGCTTCAAATTTCCCTGGCCTTCTTTGTGAGTTCACCTGGGTACACACAACTCAAACTGTACTGCAATGTGCATCAGCTCAGGCAGCTCAGCAACCCCCTTCAAATCAGAAGATGACCAAATCCCATTGCTTTAAGTGTTCACCGTACAAAAATCTCCAGAGGATGCACTAAAATGAAAAGCATCTGTAGTTCTCCATTGTATTCTTGAACCACACCAACCCCAAAAGAGCAAATAACCTCGGGGCCGCCAGAATCAACAGGGATCCTCCCCAGACTTCCCAGTGAGGCTGACATTGTACCCATCCACCCTGTGTGCTGTGTGTACAGTGGAAAGTATCCTCTGCAGGAGCTCCAGACAGAGGGAAGCTGTGGTTGGGATAAACCAATGAACATAAAATATCTCATACTCTGGTCTGAGACTGACAAGATATTGCACTGCCATAGCTGCTGTCTTTCTAATTTGCTTTTTTAGTCGTGGAACTTCTTGTATCAGCTGTGAATTTCTTTGGCCCAGTGCTGTAGCAAGAAGTAATCCTCCACATGCAGCTGGTGGGAAAATGACAGTGGTAATGATGGCCTTGTGAAGCATCGTAAAGCTGAATAGAAAATAGCCACTGGGCTAGAAAACATTATCTATTTATCCATCTATCTTTATTTATCTAGCTTACCCCATCAATCTTATTGCGTGGATCTCTCTAGCATGACATTTAACTTCTAAACTTGTCCATACATTAAATATTTTAATAAATCAACTGAATACATATCAAGCTGTGATACACTTATTTCAATAACATAACTTCTTTAATGACCTCATTTGGTGTTTCAATGGCAAACTACTAAAAGTAGACACAGAATCCTCATTACAAGATGTCAGAACTGACAATAAACAGCTGAAGAAAACTGGTTCTTCAACAGGTTGAAGAAAATACTGTCAAGGGGCAGTGCAATCCAAAATAGATAAAAAGGTAGGTAAAGTGTCGTGTCAGAGTTGGAGAGACCACTGTATCTGGTCTCCTTCAGTGCTTCTCTGTCCTAATGGGCTTTTTCCAATGTGCTACACAAATTGTCATGTCTTTGAGGCTCCTGAATTCAAATAGTCACGGGCTATCGTGTGCTGCAGAGTGAGAGGACTCAAAAGCATCTGGTTACAGTGGTAACTTTTGTAAAGATCCTTTAGATTAATAGCATTAACTTTCCAAAATACACATGCAAACAAGCCAGGAAAGCATTACAGATGTGGCGTGGCTTTTACGCTGTCCTAATAGGCAGAATTCCTTGAAGTTCCACAAAATTTTCCACTGCAGAGGTGGAGACAAGGAGAATTTTGAGTGAAATATGAGGTATAGATCACAGTAATCTGAGGAATACCTCCTGGCCTTTGGATCATGTCTTTCATCTATCTGTGCATCTCTACAGTGGTGAAGAACACCAAGCAGCATGCAATGTTTCATAGGCAAGCCATCTGAAAAGTAACTACCTCTTCCTAGCAATCAGAATTTACTTTTAAGTTCTACCTTTTTAGTTATAGTTTGGACCTGCAAAGCACAACTGAACGATCACACTGAATTCTGTCCATACATGTCAACAATATCTTCAGTGGCTTTAGAAGATTTTCCTACATTCATGAGAGACATTTTGTTGGCCAAAACTGTGTATTCAAGGAAAAGACTGTGAATACATCCAGCTGTGCATGAGTACCTGGGCATGTTGTCACCAGAGATACTCAGGTAGACATCTTTGACGTGCTCCCCTGTTTTAAACACAAACCTCTGTGTTTAAAGCATCAGAAATTACATTAGCAATCCTTCCTGGATATGCCTAAAGTTATGTGTTGCCTAAGACTTAAGGTTTCTATGATCCAATGATAAAGGAGTCTATATGACCTTGCAAAACCAGCGAGAGGTTTGAAAAGCAGTAATACTTGCAAAATACTGAATTTTGTGAGAAAAGAGCATGCATGGATGTAGCACTTTTCAAAGTTATTTTTAGCATAAGCATTTTCTAACTGCTAGGCTTTAAAGGACATTACCAAAGAGCAGACATTTGACCCCTCCTTGTGTTTGTAAATACAGAGATTACCATAAAATGTTCTTGTTTATCAAACAATCACATCTTCCTGAGAGCTGTTTGACTTTCTTTTAATTTTGCAACGGTTCAGCATTCAGCAGCTGGGAACAGTTTACTCACATGTCTTCTCTTTTACAGAGCCTGAGGAGCCAAGTGGTGTCAGGTGGTGACAGAAACCTTCTCCAGACCTCCTCAGGCAAATGACACCCGTCCAGCTCTCTCACTGCAATCTCTCCATTTTCCACCTTCTGTACATCTGTAACAGGGAATATGAAAACAAGAAACAATGTCAAATCTCCAGCCCCAGATCTACCTGGAGCTGGTGATCACACTGTGGCCTTGACTCACACTGGGAGCTCCCCAGTGCCTTTGGAAAGCCACCACCACTCATTTGAGTGAGTCCAGCCTATGGCTTCTTTTAGCCTATTTCTGTTCACCTGGAGGCCAGAATGTGCTGGCTATATTTAGTGAAAAAATAAAGCTGTCCTCATTGTGCTCCATTTACAGTCCATGGAGAGCTTTGCTACTGATTTTAACATGGAAAGTACAGTGTCACGGTGTCACTTCTTCCTCCCTGTGCTGGAGATGCAACTGCTGCATTGCTGCCCTTCAAGCCCTAGCACTAAGTCAAAAACCTTTATATCAGAGGGTTTTGTGCACTAGCAAAAAAAAATGTCAACAGCTACTAAAGGAAATGCTTCTGAGAAGTCACAAAACCGAGGAAAATAAAGATAATATCTGAAAGGAAAGGGAGGGCATCGTTATGCTGCTGGGGTGTCTTTTGGTGCCGATTTATATTTAACCTACTTAAATAAACTGCAGTGGCTGTTCTGTGAATGCAAAAAATGGATTGAAAGTTTCCATTTGATTAAATAAGGAGAAGAAATTACCCTGTGGCTAGTCTGTATATTCCCCGATCAACAGTGAAATCTCAATGGAAACTGGTGACCTGCCACTGTCAACACAGGACCAATTTGAACTGAGCTTGAAGGGGGCAGTCATGCAAGCACCGCTTCGGACATTTATTTGCCACCACTTTAAAGCACAGCTCTCTGGCCAGCTCACACCATTTCCCACGTATTACTGGGTGAAACAGGTTGGCTCTGGTTATCCATGTAGGTGGAATAGCAACAGGGGGTATCTGGGCTGCTGTGCAGCTGGGTGGAAGCCCTGCACCCTGGGGTTTGGATGAATAGTTTCCCAGAGGACACCAGGCAAGCTGGGAGATGGTGTGGTTAGGGACCATTCCCAGGTCCAGGTAACCTGGATGCTGGAGAGAAAAGGGATCGGTAGCTCAGATGCCAGCCTCTCTGGGCCAGCAGGGACCAGTATGGGCAAGCAGACCAAGGAATGTATCCTCTGGGTGCAAATACACACAACCACCCCAGCTCCCCGTGGCTCTTCAGCTGCAGCTCAGTACAAACTATGCCTGAAGAGGGTCAGCTCCTTCCACAGCTATTCCTGTGTCTGGTTGCTATTGTCCCTCAAAACCAGGTCCCTCTTTTTTTACCTGTTCAAGCATCCTGGGAAATGTGAAGTTGGCTGCACTTCATCCACCTTGGGAAGACCCAGGGGACTCCCATGTCAACCAGTGGGACTCTTCTGGAATAAAAAGATAAGCTTCAGCCTAAGTCCTTCCAATCTAGAAGAATTCCTGGCATGTGTTTATTTGCACGTTGGGTTAAAAAGAGAGTTGAAAAAAAATATGTGACTGCAGATTTAACATCTTGCTAAATTTTGACACACTTTTGTAACTTCTTTCCCTAAACAGAGCATTGTCAAATCTGAAAGTACAGTCCCAGAGGAATTCACAGTAGAATATTCTCCTCTCAGCTTCCCTCTGGGCAGAAACTGGACCAAGGAAGATGTATTTAACCCATACAAAGAATTTCAGCATGAACATAAACAACCAATCATTCTCCTATTGGTTGCTCAGAAACCTCATCTGTGAATTATCCTTTATTCCAAGATTCATTATCCAAAGTGAAGAATGCTCAGCTGTGCTTACTTCGTCGAGGAAAAAGTTGCTGTGGAGATCTTGTTAGTTCTGTGTTTGCTGGAAATGTAAGAATACTTTGCTTTCTCCTCCCAGTATTTATTGGCTCTTTGTATTTCATACTGAATTCAAAGGAAGACATAAAAGCAAGGCTGCTCCAAGGTAACATTTCCATGCCTATTTTCAGGACTCACATATTTTCCATGCTCTTAAATCTCTGCATTTGCCTGGTAGAAACACAAAGTCTTTCTCCTTTGGGGGTGTTTGGCTTAAGAGGTCTCTAAGGGCTCTCTCGGGCAGGTTCCTGCTTGATTAGGAATTGCAATTAAATAAACCTAACAATCTCTTGGATCTCAGATTTTCCCACAGATCCTGCTTTTTCATTTCCCATATTTTGTTCACCTTTGTTGGCCACTGCTTTTATCAGCTTTGTAAAATCTCTGGCCCACTTGAATCTCTGACTTTTAAAATCATCTCCATCTCAGCTGAGTCTCCGCATTTTTCTCTGATTTTTTTTTTCTGCATTTACAGTTTGCAGCTGCTCTTCTGACCCTGCTTGCTGCCATCAGCTCTTGGTGGCAGTGCCAGCACAGCTCTCTCTGATTTGTCATCTTCTAGAATAAAGGCTAATGCCGAGGGAGTGCTGAATGCCACCAAGAGGGAACCATAGCAGCTTTCTGTGCAGCCAACATCTAAAGACCAAAGGAGGAAAAAAAAAAATCAGGCTTTTTCTTCCTTTGTAGTATTGTGTGACAGCAAGGGTTCATTTGCAAAGTTCTCTTCTTCACTACATCTGTGGTTCACAAGCACAGTTTTAGAGGAAACCAGACTGCAGTTTGGAGAGCCTCAAATGTGTCTTGGGTGGAGAGGGCTGCTAAAGGCAGCATTTTAGGTGCATCACCTCCAGGAATCTTGGTGTGCATTAGATTTCTTTCTCTGGAGTTGCTTTTAATGCTGCGTGAATTTCGGAAGAAAACAGCACATTTTATTCTCCATCAGTGCAATTGCAAGCACTGCTGCAAAAGAAAGGCATCAAGAAAATGTATCCACAGGTCCTGTTTAGCAGCAAGGCTCCTCCTTAGTTGCTCTGGTAGCTTATTGAGCTTGCACAGGCCAGGCTCAAACCTCTCTCTTTCCCCCTAGAAATTGTAGATTGCTAGGGTTACACAGAGCCCCCAGGTTTTGGTGCCTTTTGCCTTCCTCTGTTAAAGGTGGAACTGCTCTGCTTCGTGTCTTTGCTCCACTTTTCAAATCACTTCTTGTTTTGAGTTTCTTCTCGTCACTGATAGCTGGGGAGAGGGGGATTGATCCCCCCACCTTAAAGGTTGCTTTAAATCTAAAATTCTTTAGGATTTCTTAATTAGGACATTTCTGCCAGTCTGAGAAAATCACACAATTCTCAAAATCACCCTGGTATTTTTGAACTCAGACACTGACTAAACTTACATATTTTAAACTCATGTCCCCTGTTTGCTGGGAGCTTTACAGTGCTCACACCCGACAAGCTAGCCATAAGGATTGGAGATAATAACTCAGTCATGACTGAGATGGCTTTGAGAACGTTTTTTTTCCTAAATTACCTTCTTCACCATGGGAAAGACATTAAGCTGCTTTGGAGAACTGGGTAATAACTCAGAAATTGGCCTGTACATTGTCTGAAGAAGCTTTCAAGACAAAATGAAGGCACATGAGGTAGGAACAGTCTGTCTGCTTCAGAAAACAAGCAGAGCTCTGTTTGCTAGCAGGTGAAGTCAGAGTAGTTTCATGTCATGGAAAATGAGGCCCTGATGCTGTTACTGGAGCAAACTGTGCTGTCAATACACCAGTAAATAAAAGGAACACTGGCTGTGAGTACAAGGAGCGTGCTGACCTCATGCAGTGCAACTCTGGCTGAGAGAGCTTGAAGGAATGATTAACTAAAACAAGAAGGTTTTATTAGACCTTTTCTAACATCATCTGCAATGAGCAGCTGGGAAAGGGTGCGGATTTACTTCCCTGGGAGGCACCCATCCTTAGGAAGGATGGGCTCAGACTCAGTCCTGGGTAGGTTTGGTGTTTTTTTTCTCTTGTGTCTCACATTTTCTATAAAGCTTTGGTTACTGACATCATTTCTTGTGCTTAGCACGACTCTTTGTCCTCTGGGAAAAACAATCTGCCTTTGGTGCTCAGGGCTGTAGACCACAGATGTCTGCTTACTGCTGTTCAAAACACAGGGCAAAGCTAAAGAGGCGCCAAATGGACAAGAAAAAAACGAGGATGATGATGATGCTAAAGAAAAAGTAGTAACTTGTGGATTAAAGCTGCTTACCTGAGTTGTTTCCATGGGGTTGATCCCACAAAGCATTACTGTTCTACTCAGGGCTATAAATCCACTTATAAAACGGCCTCCAGGAATTTTCACTGAGCAAAAATTATTGCCAACGGCCTGGATTTTTGGGAGGCAGCTGGACACAGAGATCCTCCCAGATGCAGGGGCTTGAATTGCCCCATGGTTCTTGTCTTGGGTTTGAGTCATGGGCGTGTGGTAGCACAATTATCATATTAAGGGCAGCCTCAGGCAGCTGAGCTTTGCTTTGTGATGGCTGAGATGCAATCCCCGTCCCACTGGTAACATGTTTGGTTGTTAGGCTGGCTTGTGTCATACCAATGACAGATATAACGAGCTACAATAATGTTACAGCCCTGGGTTTGGTAACTAAGATCACCAGAGAGAATGTCTTGCAAGACTCACACACAGAAGGAACACTTGAAGATGATGCTCCGAGTTTAAACTTAAAAAGCAAGGGCTGAGGTCTGCGAGCATTAGCATTTCTGTGGAGTTACTCACACTTCAGGCCTGCACGGATGAGGGGCTGGCAAGACTCAGATCTCAGAAACAAAATACTGAAAAAAAAGCCACAGAAGAGAAGGAGATATGAGAATTATACTAATTATGTGAAAACTCGAGATTTCCAGATCAACACAGAGATTTTTCAAGAACATGGTGTTTTCCCATAGGTCTGAGAGTAAAACAGAAGAAATGGCAAGATCAGTGCCAACAGCTCTGAAGTGTCTTCTGTAAAGGACTCCCACTGAAAATTGCTTAAATTCAGAGCAGGAGAAAGAATGGAGCCATAAACTGAAACAAGTGGGAGTTTAGCAACACTGGAGAAATCCTGTGTAATTCCACATCTTTTCTTTCACTTAGCTTCAGTTAGAACAAGTAGGGGAGGGTTTTGCAGTGAATGTGTCCCCTGTGTCTCATGTCCCCAGCCACCTTGCTTCTTCCCTTCTGCAAGAAGGTAGATGGAAAAGTAGGAAGAAGTCGAAATTAAGAGTGAGACCTGTATCTGAACGAGACAGCTCTATAAAAGGCAATTACTCAGCAGCATTGGGAATACACCAGAAAAAACCAAACCCAGGATTTGCTGCCCTTGTCAGAGGTTTTGGGTGAAGCAGATCGAAAATCAGATCTGAGTTCTCATGTCTGGAAGAAAGAACAGTACTTAGTCATGTACCTAACCTTTGGGCTGGGCTGGTAGCGTGCCTCAACTACCTCCTTCTTCTGCAGTCAGCCCCTGGGCCAGCTCTGTAGCTACCAGAGAAGCACATTACGCTCAGTTATTTGTTTTTCAGCGCCCACTCTGAGGGGTTGCTGATTCTGGCTGGCCACCTGGGTTCCTGCAGCAGCAGAGCAGCAGCCACGTGGCTCTGCAGGCACTGCCCTCCCCCAGACAAGGCCCTTATGATTCATGGACCATTTACTGTGGCCTTGATAACCACCAGTGAGCCACCTCCTTGGGAATTACCTCTGGGAACGTCTGCGGGTGAATACTCACCAACCATCAGCCAGGTGGGTGACCTGAACCATTGTCTTCTAGCTGTCGTGCCACGCTGCAGAACAGCAATATTTCCATTTCAATGCCAGGCAGGGAAGCAGTGTAGTGAGCAGAGGAGGGGATATAAGCCAATCGAGTTCAGTTCAATATTCTTATTGGAGAGTTATTGTGGGCCAGGCAGCGAGAGAAATAGCCTGCAGCTTTCAGTGCTGTTCTCTTCCTAAATGATCCTGAAAGATTTTATCGATGTAAGCTACTCCCTGCATTTAGGCTGAGCTCTGAATTGCTTGTGAGCCCAGCTGGGGTGTCAGGGTATGCGTGCAACAGTACCCTGGCATTTTGCTGTTGTGTGTGGTTTGTGACCACGGGCGACTGGACCCAAACAAGGTGTGCGATTGCAGCTGCACGCTGAGGTCGAGCTGGTGCCTTCTCTTTCTCTGCACACTCACAGCAGTCCAATTTCTAATTGAATGCCTAGAGTAGATTAAACGATCGGGTTCAGGCACCCACTTTAGGGAGCAAGAACACCTGCAAGGCAAAACCAGGAGCTAGCACCAGCCAGGTCGAGAGGAAACCCAACTGGGGAAGCTGGGGAAAACCAACTGACTAGCAGGGATCTTGCACAAGGCTTCCTACACAGATCATATGCAGAGAGATGGTCACCTTCAGAGGGGAACTGAGCACCAAAGCCTGCGTTAGGCATCCCGAATTACCCTCTGTGAGTGTCACCTTTCTCTATTGGCTAAACACAAAGGGGTTTAGATTCCCTTGTAAGAAAACAGCTCTTGCCTCCAGAGCCTTAGTTAGAAACTGAAAGGCAGGCAGTTTGATCATCCCTGTAGAGAACAGCAGGATCAGCACAACAGCAGAAACATTGACGTGCTGTGGCTGCTGCCAGGCCACCAGGGTAAAAGGGGACTTTTCAAGGTCAGAGACAGTTTAAAGGTATTTTCTGGCTCCTCTGGTTTAACTGAAGGGAAAATAGGATCAGGAGAAGCTCCAGGCAAAAGCTCAAAGGAACTGAGTAGAGTGTGGGTGAAAAAGCTTGTGGCCCTGCTCCTGGTTTATAGCTCCTGATCCTGGATTCGGTGGCTTATTGTACATGAAAGAACCATTTTTCAAAGGTGCTTTGTCATGAAAAGGCTGTTACAGGAAGCAGGGAGAAAAAAAGCCCCGTTGTGAGCAGGATGCCAACTCCAGGCCAAAGATGGTCACGCAGTTCCTCAGGTGCACGTGTACAAATGACCTTGCTCAACGCAGAGCGAGACAGGGGATGTGCAGCTGCTGGCACTTGCTGCCTCCAGCTCCACTCACCCCAGCCTCCTGTTAACCACTGTTTTGGAACAGTTGCTTAGATACCACAAGAGCCTGGATTCAACTTCAGGCAAGTTAATTTGACATTAAAACTTGACAATACCAAATGTATTCCAGGGTTGAGACACGCTTGCAGATGAAAACCACATAAAATACGTGGTTTTAGTATAAAATCTATCTCGAATGAACAAACCTCTTGTCAGAGATCTGGTCAAGCCTCACCCTCTCCTTGTCCTCAGGTTCTCAGCTGCAAGAAGAGCCACGTGTGAAATTTCACATGCTCTTGGTTCACTGGAGGCTGAGGGCCAGCTCCATCCATCCCTGGCCTCAACTCCTTGAGGGGAGCTCCAGGTGCAACTTTACTTTTGCCTGTTCTTGCAGTGACAAGGATCTACCACGTAAAGGCCACGGCTGCAGACCCAGTGATGTCTCACCCCTAGTTCTTGCATGTTTTTTAGGATGTCCCCTGAGAGGCAAGCTTTCTGGCTCATGGTTTATTTCTGCAAGGACTTAACACTAATGAAGGCATCACTTTAGACAGATACCACTTCAGGACATTCTGACTTAATTATCTAAGAAAAAACCCCAAACTAATGAACAAAAATGGGCTTGTATGAGGAACCCCCACTCCCCCTCTCTCCCACCTCATCTGAGATCTACTTCAGTCCAAGCTGTCAAGGTCCATTCAATCTGCAAGTAGTGACTGTTGGTGTCAAGCAGGTTAAAATAGCTGAAAGACCAAGAATAAAACATTTCTTATTCTTTTATAGCTGTTGGGGTTATCATGGTGGGGTTTTTTTAGCAATAATTAGCACTCACAGACCCAAATTATCCTGGAGAAAAGGTGGTTTATTTTCCATATTTCTTGCTCTTGCATCCTGAAACACATATCCTCATTTAGAAACTAACAGAACCTGGCTATTGTGCTGTTCTGAAGTGCTTTTGTGACAGAGAACAATGCTTCTGTAATTTTTCCCTCATCACTAATATATCGATGGCCGTGTAGGACTCTGCTGCAGCAACATCTCCTACCATAGCACTCTGACCTAGTGACCATCTGGGTCTGGGACTGCCTTGCTGCAGCCAGAAACACAGATTTGAGCAGATCTCGCTTTCTGTGAGGGCATTCATTAAATAGAAATCCACTGGACCAAGTCTTGTGGTATTTAAATCAATGTTATTACCAAGAACAATGCGAAGAGGCTTTAGAGGAGTGAATATCAGAGCACTCGTTCATTGTTTTCTTACTGCATCTCCCTTCGTTTGGAATGTGAGCGATTGCCATCCCAGCAGCTGGAAAATGGGGCCCTTATTTCCCTTGGGAATCATTTTAAGTGGTGTAACATGCCACTGAGAACAAATAACCTAAGAAAAGGGCTGCAGACAATTCTAATGAGCTTTATCAGATGATGAAAAATACAACGCTTTCCTGTACAACTCTGGCACGAACAATGAATCTTGATCCTGACAGTGGCTCTACGAGAGACTGAAGGCAAACTGGGAAATGATAAGGTTTTCCAGTGTCAGCTTTCACTCTTGAAAACCAGAATGTCTCTCTTATTTGGTCTGGATAAAAACTGTCTACATCTGCAGATGTTTGTGTTGCTTTTCCTTGCAATATCTAATTCTACAGAGACTGTAGTT
>JANHFX010016928.1:0-17784 GCA_027560015.1 Chloroceryle amazona | reverse complement strand
CTACTATATTGGAAAGAAGAAGAAAAGCCAAAAGGCCAAATGATTCATGAGTAAAGATGTGGGAAGGAGGAGAGGAATGAGTAAGGAGTAAGTTTATTTTTTTAATAAAAAAAAAAAAAAAAAAAAAGGCAAACATCCTGTTACCATCAATGGGAGACTTACACTTCTGAAGCAGGATCAAGTTTCCTGGGAAGAGACTTGGTGAAAGCTGACAGAAACAAAATTATTGCAGCTAAATTTACAGAAAGAAAAACGTGCTCTGTGACGTAAGCCTGGAGCTCCTCCTGCCGTTCAACTTACAAAACAGCAGAAACAGTCAGTAAAAACTGTAGAAGCAGAATGAAAATAAAGGCAACCTAATATGGCAGCAACAGTCATTAAAATTCCATAGTCCAAACGCATGTGAATATCCTACATTCTTCAAAAGTACAGAAGGAAATGAAATGGTTTTCTTCCTAATGCCAAAATGAGCAGAATAATCTATCTGTAATCATCAGCAACTCAATTACAATATGGTTAAGTTCCATGAGATGATCTAAGGACAGTAAGGCAGTATCAGAAGACACTCTCCTCCAGAAGAAGTAAACAAATAGAGACTTCTAGATCTAATGCTCTAGCCCTTACAGGCCACACTAATTCTGGAAACAGGGGAAGCAGACATTATACGAAATGTAGAAAATAAAATAGCATAAGCAGACAATAAATTTCCATCGGTATTTGACAGCAGTTTTAAGCACTATGAATCAGAATGTAATTCTTGCTGGTTTCAAGACACTATACAGGCAAGATAAAGGAGATTTGTAAGCTACAAAATAGTATCTTGAACGAGTGTGGCAGTACTCTTCCACAGACTGCTACTGACCACTGCTAAAATAGGATTTGAAGCTAGATGGACCTTGACTCTCCTCCAAAATAACCACTATTTAATTCCCACTTTTACAGAAGCATGCTTGCTACCTGTCCAGTTCAGAACAAAAGCTGTCACTCTCAGGCCATGCCACAAACAAGCAATCCATGCATACACTGTGGAGTGCTGTGTGCTCTGGCATTATTTACCAGAAGCAGACCCAGTAGCTGGACACCCATCTCCCTCTCCTGCACGGTAAATTCTGCACACACAGAACATGAACTTTGTTGTACGTACATAGCTCAGTTCCCATCTGAGTATGCAGTAGCTTAAGATAAGGCCAGTATCAGAGCTGCTGCTCATAAAACTCCTGCCTCAGTAACAGAAGACAAGAAAGCAACAGAACAGCCAAGCCAACTGCTGGCAATCCTTCTATGCCATGTCTATACTACCATAGCTTTCTGATCCAGACTAAACTACTAGTTTAATCAGATACATCCAGTCTGAGTTTTAAAATCAAAAACCTATAAATCTGCAGTGGAGGAAGATTTTTCTTCCACATCTTGTGAAAGAACAACTGAAAATTATCTTTTCTAACCTAAAAGGTCACCACTGCTGATCTAACAAAGGCAATATGTAGGGCTCACAGCTTTCGTAGCTGGCATCTTATTATGTACAGAAGTCTCGTGCATTATTTTAAGTCTGTGTAAAGGATATATTTCTCAGTTTTGCAGGAGAGATGAGAATGAATTCTATCCATACATAGTGAAGATCTACTCAAGAAGCTGCTATTTCAAGCCTGTAGAAGGGGATGACAGGTGCACATTCAGCAAAAAGTACAATACAGTTAAAATCTGAAGAGTTGGATTGTATAGTGATCAAAATTTAGTTTGAAACATTACTGCAGCTCAGCTAAGAGCTAAAAGTAAAACAAGAATAAGGATTTTGTAGCTGTTCTGAAAGTATTTCATCCTCTTAAATCTTCAAAGAGGGCCAATACTTTCCCGTAAAGCAACAGAGGAGCTAAAAACTGCAACAGGCATTCCAGCAGTAACTGAGAAATGCTACGAACAACCACTCCACCAGATACTCTTTTATTTTTTCATATTGAAATACATCTTCAAAGAAGGAAATCCTGTTTACATTGAGGACTTTCTTTACCCTTATTGCAAGGAATAAAATAAAGACACTCATTTGCATTACAATCATGAACATAAGGAGCTTACCTCTCAGCTCGAAGGACCCCACTGTAGTAAGGGTGATCCCACGGCATCAGCTTCTGAAAGAGAATTCCAGTTTATAATTACAATAATAGACAGCAAGTGAACCCAAAGTAAAAGTTTTGTTTCCTTTGAATAATTTTGCAGTTTTGACAAGTCACAGAACTTTAAAACATAATGGGAATCGTTCAGCACTAAAACCATCACCAGAAATAGCATCCTGTGTCATAACTTGAAACATTTTTTTTTTTTAACATGTGCATAAATATAGTACTTCTTATTCAAATATATAATGGGTCTTCATACCAGACTTCAGAAATACACTCTACGCAAATAAAAGGATAAACCTAGTTATATACAGAACTAGGATACCTACAATAGAGTATGCAAACTGGGCATGCATCTAACCTAAAGTAGAGCCTTACCTTTCAAATGAGTCAATTAATTCAAAACAATGTAATATTAACTTTCACCACTTAAATTTTTTGCTATTTTGGTATTATTTTGTATAAACCAACAGCTATCTCACACTCAATGCTTGGTTTTAATACAAGTAGCAGCTAAGCAGTCAAAAAGCAAGACAGAAAGCTTTTCTTTCTAATGGTACAATGTGTTGCACACTAAAATGGTTACTTTTTCTCACAGAACAAGGTTAGTTTACACTACATTTAAAGAACAAACCCAAAACCCACATATGAAAATCTAACTTACTGAATTCTGGGGATTAAGCTTTGTTTTCATCTTTGTCATCATCTCAAAATCTTTCTGAGTTCTGAAAAATATTTTTATGATGAAAGTGTTAATGAAAAGTTTGAGCAATAGAATACAGTACATAATAATACTCTGTCATAAGAAAATGTCTATCATCACAGACTGATAGTACTCTGTAAAATGGCAGACCCATATACTATGGCCAAAGAACTTTTCAGTTTTGCTTCTCTACATGAATGTACCTTCAAATCAAGTCCCTCTTAGTCTGATTGCATACCTCCAACGTATTTTCTTTCTTACTATACACCCCACTTATACACAGTGATGTAACTGTTTTGTGCTTGAGTGGAAACTAAGAGGTGAGAATGATAACCAGGGGAATTTGTTTATAGTTGTAAAATATATGGAGTTGTGTGTGTGGGGAGAAAACCACGTGTTCAACACTTAAATCTATTCTTCTTGCTTGCAGTTGCCTACATTTCTGCATCTTTTGTTGCATTCAGGCCTGCATGTGCTCTGGTCACAGATGCAAAATTTATTCTGAGCTGACGATTCCCCTCAAAAAGCTGAGAGTCTTATTTCTTGTTTCATCAGAGCACATAATAACCAACACTGACTGACTAATGCACATGTCTCTCTCTTTGAAGAGTATAACTAAAAAAATAACAGTGAAAAAGACATACCTTTTAGACAACTGCTCAGAAAGCTTCTCCAGAAACTGTCTTACCGTCTCTAGGATTAAAATGAGAGGGAAGTTATTTCTTCCTATAAAAGATGTTTTATTTGGAATGTTTTGATGTAAACTTAACAAGTGCCCTTGGAACAAGAAAGTTCTTTTTAGAACACCAAACTACTCCATTGACCCCTGTGCCATCATTTCAAGAGAATTTAGTACTACATTTACTTTGTTACACGGTGACATAATGGCAACTTCATAATCTAAGGAGTGAGCACTGATTCTGAACAAAAACACTGGTTCCAACTCAGCAAGTATTGTCATTTATAGAAAGCATGAATATTGTCCACAGTAAAATAGAACAATAGGACACTTCACTGGAAGAAGTATCAAAAGTAGTAGACAAACTAAAAACTTTTGACCTCATACCTAACGGTGTATTTGATTTCTCAGTATGTCCTTATACATGCCTTTTACCTGGATTTTTGGCCATTGTTCCCTGAAGAGCCCTGTGGGCAAAGGTGTCATACCCAACCAACTGTGCCAGACTGTTTCGGCTCACAAGCAATTCTTCTAAACGTCTTAACTGCTCAGCATTTGGGTAAAGAAAAATCTTGTAAGCAGCTTCTCGCACCTAATACAAAAAGAAATAAAAAGTACACGAGTACAGTGCAATTTTTAGTGGAAACAAGTGATGCAACTGAAGATCTGGCATTACAGCTGTATTTCAACTGATACTGTTGGGAAAAGGTTTCAAGCCTTTTAACAATAGTAATTACGACTGCCTGGCAATTATGGCTCTTTTATCCATTAAAGAGGGAATGAGAAAATACAATGAGACAACCTAACTGACCAAGACTGCCAAAAAGGCTCCTGTTCTCTGCCCGTCAAAAGACCCCTCTCTGCTCATTCCTTCCCTTCTCCTGCCAACATCTGTGCTTCTCATACCACTCTGGGCTGTCTTAACTCACTATGACTTCTGAAAATAAATTGAAAAGAAAGCCAAATTGTACATCAGTTAAGCTATCTGTCTCTGGATCTGATGAGAACCAGAGACAGGGTCAGGAGAGAGAAAAAAGAGGAAGAGAAAAGCCCTATTTCTTTGAAGTAGCAAGCTATTGACTGCCCATCTGCCTATGGACAGTCTTTCTCCTGTTGTTTTTTTTTTTTCATAACTCTGTCTCAATAAAAATAAATCACCTCAAGCCTCAGAAAAATTGGTAAAATGTTTTCTATGTTTCACAAACTAATTGAAGATAATCTTTATTTTGTGTATATGGAATATGCTTAAGAAATCTAGCAACTCCTTAGGCTTGTCTTCACTTGAAATAAGCTTCACTTCGATAATATATTCAACAAGAATGAGGGTCCTGGGTCTATAAAACATATTACTTTAATAATTCACAAGTCATTTTTTACCTCTTTCCTTCCACCAGGCTTTCATTCTTTAAGAAAGCAAATAAACTTAAGTGAGATGATTCCCCTTCCTTGAACATGGTTCAGGAGTGTGTCTTTGCAGCAAAGGTCAACAACATACTGAGCTCTGTTAGAAAACTGAGTACAGCCATCTGGTTCACGGATGTGATTGCTGCCCTCTGCTTGGTACTCTTCAGACTACATTTGGAGTACCATGTCCAGATTTGGGTTCCACAGGACAAGATTGAGACTGACATAGTGGAATGGGTTCAGCGCAGGGTCAACAAGATGTTTGGGGGCTGACACAACTGACACAGAATGGAGGCCGAGAGACTTGGGTTTATCCAGCCTAAAGAAGAAAAAGCTCAAAGGAGATCTTAAATCTTTATCTACTTAGCAGTAGAGCACAGAGAACATGCAACCAGACTGCTCTTGGAGGGGCAGAGCAAGAGAAGAAGATGTAATGGACACAAGCTGTAAAATGAAAATTACAATTTCATATCTGGAAAACAAAAAATAATACTGAAGGTGATCAAACATGCTGCCCAGAAGGAACTTCCATCTCTGGAAAGTGTTCAAAAATCAACTGGACCTGTCACTGAGAAACCTGAGCTACTTGATTCTGCCCTGAACAGGATCAAACAAACTGACAATCTCCAACAGTCCCTTCCAACCTAAATTATGTCATTTCCAAAGAGCCCCTCCAGAGAACTGAGAGAACTACATTCTTTAATTGCTATATTACTCACAGCTGCAGTAGCAATTGCAAAATCACACTGTTTTCAGGACAAGAGTTTACAGATGACACGCAATGTGTATTATTCCTTTATTTACATCCTGTCAGTGCCACAATTTAATTTTTAATTTCTTACAGAAAATAAACATTACAGCTTGGGTTCTACCACAGTAAGCTTTTATCTTTTTCATTACAAACAAGATTTCAAAGTCACCTGGATTACTTAACTATACAGTAAATGAAAACAAAAGCCCTGAGTGTTGTAATACATTCCTGGAGTCATATCTAAAAACCTAAGGAACCACTGTCACATTTGAAAGTCTAAATTAATTTTTAATTTATAAACAAACTAAAAGAATTCTTCTTAGAAAAGCATTGTTAGCAATAACTACAGTAAGTTTATCCAGGATACTTCAGGTTGGATGGGACCTCGAGAGGTCTCTAATCCAACCTCCTGCACAAAGCAGAGTCAGCTATGAGGCAAGATCAAGTTGCACAAAGCTTTTTCCAATCCAGTCCTGAAATCCTGTACAAATGGGAGAGACAGGATGACCTCCCTGTTGCACTGCTTGAGTATTGTGATCTGAAGAAACTTCTCCAATTGGCATTTCTCACTTCAGCTTTTGCCTGTTGCCACATGTCCTCCTGTCACAGAGCATTCTGAAAAGCCTGGCTCTATCTTCTCCATTATATCATTGGCTGCTGTCAGCGTCCCTCCAAAGCCACTCCTGCTACAAGGTAAGCAAGCCCAGATCCTTCAGCCTCTATTCACAGTGCAAGCACTCTAGTTCCTGGTCTTCTCAGTGGCCTCTGTTGAAGTCAGACCTAAAGAGTGATGAGTAAAGGGCTATATCATCTTCCCTCTGTCTCTTTCCTTTTTCCTGCAGTCCAGGACATTGTTGGCCTTTTTTGCTGCCAGGGTCACTACTGACTCATGCTCAGCTTGCTGCTCACCAACCCTCTGGGCCTTTTCCACAGAACAGACCCAGCCAGGCAGTCCCAGACTGCACTAGTGCCAGGAATTTTCCCTTTGCAGGTGCAAGACTTCACATTTGCCCTTCTTGAATTATGTAAGGTTCCCATTAGAGCATTCCCTCAGCTTCTAGGACACTCTGAATGTCAATCCTGCCTTTCGCCCAATTTGCTATTACCTGCAAATCTGGCAGGCAAGTACTGTGTCTATGTCCTTTAGGTCATGGATAAAGATGTTAAGCAGGCAAGGTCCCAGGACAGCCCCTTGAATGACTTCTTTCACTAGAAGCCTTCCAGTAGAGTACACTTAACCACTACTGAGTCCAATCAAATGAGGAGGTTTTTTTACATATCTGGTTGTCCACTAATCCACACTGTAATTTCCTATACTGAATTGCTCCTTAAGATTCCCTACTGCCTGTAGGTCCCCAGTTTGTTTTTTTTTTTTTTGACCTTTCTGAAGGTGGATGAAACATATTGTCTCCACCAGTCACTGGGGTTCTTCCCTGATCTTCACAGCCTACCAAAGGCAGCAAGCCTTTCAAGGATAATTGACAGTTGTCTCTGGACCCCTGGATGCAGTCTGTCTAGTCCCAAGGATTTGTACATGTTGAGTTCGCTCAAGTAATCCCAAACTGGATTGTCATCTACTGCTCTTTGAACCCTTTCACTAAGCACAGTGGGCTGGAGAGCTCATTGGTGAACACTGAGGCAACCAGCATCCCAGCGTTATCTGTGTCTGTTGCCGCTAAGTCACGCACATTACTCAGCACCGAGACCACCTTCTCCTCAACCACTCTTTTCGTACTAGAGCAGCAGTAGCTGCTCTTCTTGATGCCTTTGACATCCCTTGCAAGTCTCAACTGCAGTTGAGCTTTGGCCTTCCTGACATCACCCCTGCATGTACAGGCAGTATTTCTAAATTTCTCTCTTATCTTGTACCTGCTTCCACCTCATGTCTGCTGCCTTTTGGAGACAAAGCTTTGTCATGAATTCCCTGTATACCGGGCCTAGTTCCTTATACATCTGCTTGGCTTTCTAAGGACCAGGATGCACAGATACTGAGTAGTTTAGTATCCTCCTGTGCTTGGAGGATGCTACCTTTAAAGAATTGCCAGCTTTCTGGAGGAACTTTACTCATCAGAGCTGCACCTATGGGATCCCTCCTCCCAGTTTACTGAATAACGTGAAGTCTGCTTGCTTGAAATCCAGGGTCCATATTCTGCACCTCTTCTTCCTCAAACAATTCAGAATCTCTACCTCCATTATTTCATAGCTGCTACAGCCAAGGCTGCCATTGATTACTATGTTCTAGAACAGTTCTTCCTTGTTAGTCATAGCATCATAATCATAAACCATATGCATTTGCCTCAGTAACAAGTTAAAAAAAAAAGATATGCACTTTTGTTATAGAGTGTGCCAAAGCAAACACAGGGAATACACACCAGGTCATCAGGACAATCAGCATGCAAACCAGCAACTTGTAAGCAATTGCCTTCAGCTGTAAAATTATACCGAATATGCTCTGGCAAAACATGTTTGTCAATCTTGTTGGGAAGGTGAGTTCCAGCCAGAAATTCATTACATAAATCCAATATTCTGACGTTGAGGCTGACTGCCTTTTTACGCTGTAAGAAAGAAAAATAAAGTACAAAATACATAGTATCTTCAGACATAGTAGAAACAGAACTCAAATTTCTAAAACTTTAAAGGACTTTTCCAGAAATGAAGCAGAAAATATAACATTTAAGGTCATATTAGATATACAGCATCAACAAAATCCTAACATAAGGCTGAAGTCAACAAGATCAGATGCTCATACAGATCTATAATTTCACACAGGATTGAAGTTTGAAAGAAAATGCCTAAGTTTCTGCAGTAAGAAAATGTACAGAGGAGTTTAAGTAGAATTTGCATAAGCTTTCCCAGCTTCTTGGAAAGCATTTATAAAACTATGCCTAATGTGATTGCTAGGTAAAACCCAGAGGAGGAAAAAAGAAGCATCACTGAGATGGTCAAATTCTACTAGCAACCTGAAATTTATACAGAATTACAGTTCTCTTGTTACTGTTTGTATTGCACTATTTTCTGCAGACTGTAAAGCATTTATGGTATTTCACCCTTTCCCTCTGGATTGTGTGATTTAGGGTTTTAACACCATAATTACAATATTTCACACATTTGACTTTACAGGAAGATTTGCTTCAGTGAACCTGCTCATGTTAGCAGAGTATGCTTTCTATTGCCCGTGGGTTCATAGCTCAATAGAACAGGCTGAGGGTGCAGATGCAACATAGTTGTGAACCCCAAAGAATGGCAAAACCTGCAGACCTCTGTCCTCTCATTCCACCCTTATTCTTTAAAGCACATCTTTTGAGTTGTTTTCAAAAGCAGAAATTCTTCGTAACAAAAGTAAATTTCATCTTATGACAGTGAAGGTTTCTTAAATCTGAAATGAGAATTGAAATGAAACACTGAGTAGCGAGCAACAGAAGTAAGGTGGAAATGGAAGGGCAGGAAGAGGAAAACGTGACAAAATAAGGGGCAAGGGAAATCATAACTGAAAGGGGATGAAACACCATAGAACCACTAGTTAAATCACAAATAAAACATGGATTCCAAGCTTTGTAGTAACTGTAAAAATGTATTGTAGAAGCATTTTTCCAAAATGCCATCACAACCATGATCTTCAGAGTAAGTTTACCACATATACCTGGTGAAAAAACCTTTATAGAGATTTTTTTGGAGGGGATGACTCAAATAAACAAGGTATTAACTTTATACAGGGACAAGAGCTATGAACAGACATCCAACAGAGCATCTGTACCACAAAGCATGGTGAAAGCTGATGGTTTTGGCAAATCCAAAAGTCTGTCAAAGCTCCAAGAGAGGTAATCAGACCATGCCCACACATTCAATTTTGAACAAGACTTACAACTTCTGGTTATGTGAGCACCAAAGGAAAGCCTGGACATAGATCTGATCCCTTCTAGAACACTCTACTTAATTAGCCTATCATCACAGTGCACACCGTACTGCTTTTCCCCCTCTCTGAATGGGTTGTTCAGTCAGCTAAACAGCTATTTTAAATATCCAAGGCAGACACCAGTCAAGGACAGCAGGATCCCAGGTCTTGCTTACAAATCCTTAGAACAAAGGAATGATGAGGGCCAAACTGGGAAGAACAGCCAACTAATTTTTAAAACATTAAAATACACACACTTTGGAAGTGATTTAAAATACACTAAATCAATCACTTCTCAGAAGACAAAATTCCACAGAAGACAGCGGGAATCTTGGAGGACAAACTGGCCCAGGATCACATGATTCATGTTGCTTGTTTCATTATATGGTCTTTGGTCGTCAGGCACATTTCTGCTCATATATTGTAGCCAAAAATTACCTTTTCTTCATCCAAATGAATGCCACTGATCTCAAAATCAAACATAAAAAGTTCTGCCACTCGCCTAAAAATACAGTAAATCCCCGTTAAAACAGCCTCATTTTATAGTAAGCATAATTTCTTAACAGATTTTGCCCTTAGCAGTTATTTAGATTTCATTTTCATTACAGAAAATGACAGTTATACGAGTATTGTTATTATGGACACAGACTTCCTATGTTTTAGGTTCTTAACTCAGTGAAACAGGATTTAAACTTTGAAGTTATTTTAGTCACCTGCACTGAAAATGTAATTCAAAACAATTCCATTACACTAATCTAGATATTCAACCAATTTGTGCAAATTACCATTTTAATTTGATACTCAATTTATTCTAACAGACCTCTTCAAATTTAACATCCTTGATTGTGGGGAAAGAAGGAATTAATTTACTCAAAAAATTAAGACTGTCTAACCATTTCAGAGAAGAAATAATTCAAAGCTATAACTGAATAAGCAACTACTGAAACATTTTACAGCAATCATAAAGTAAGCTTTAAATAAATATATTGATAATCTGATTCTGAAAGATATAAATAAGTTTCTATAAACTGAAATCAAGTTTTATAGTCTGTTGCCTACTTCTACTGCCAAAAACACTGATATATGCACCACAGCTCCTCATTTTAATCAAAAAGTTAGAGAAAACATTTTCTTCATTCTATGGTTTTTGCAGATCTCAGTTATTCATCTTTAATAAATGTTGTGTGCTACAATCACAGAGACATCCTTCAAGGCTACACATCTACAAAGTTCCTAATTCTTGTGCAGGTAATTTAGTAGTGACAAATAAATTAGTAAGAGATGTGCGTTTTCCAGTTGTATTATTTAACAAACCGTAACAGAAAAGTACAGTAAGGAATTATTCTATCTAAAAATCTCAATCTATAAGCATTAACAAGTACCTGGTTTCTGGATCTAGGGAACTCATAACAATTTCATCAGCTAGCAGACGTTTCAAACTCTGACAAAGTTCAACATCTGTATTTAATCTAGAAAGATACAGAGTAAAAGAATCATGCATTAGCCACAAACAATAATATTTCAGTCCCTTGGTATTACTCATTCAAAGGAAGAGCTTAATATTTACTGAAACAACATGAAAAAGCAGGAAGTATATTTTCAAAATACTTTCTAGTTTACAACCACAATTAAAAACTACAAAATTTGTATACAAAGGATGTGTGGACACACAGGAATTAAAACATGTCTTGAACATCTAGTAAGAAGATACTTCTGGATGGCACTCTGTCAATTTTAGACTTGGTTGTATTTACCACATCCTATTTTTTTATGCACAAAGATTACCATGGTGAGAGCATAGAGGTAAGAAGAGAATGGTCTTCGAATCCTTATTTTGAAAGGACTCCATTAAAATAAAACCTATGCTCAAGCTCACCATCAGAAAAAAGTGCTGTTGCATGACACTGAAGTAGACTAAGAGCTTAATACTATCCCCAGAGTGTTTCCAGATGCTCATAGCTGTCTCTGTGCAACAATACTATGTCCAATGGATCTGCTAGCACATAACGTTGACCTGGATATCTGGGTGGGAATCACAGTGGGGAATGAACATAAACATAGCCATTAGCACCGCTGTGGTGGGCAGCAGCCCCCAGTCTGAGAGTCCTGAGCACCAACTTCTTACATCAGCTGAGGTGCAGGTAGCCTCTGCAGCTCCATTTATAAAATGATCTTAATCATTATCTATACCCAATTCAGAGACAGAAGATGAAATCGCACCATGCCTGTACTTCCCAAAAGGCTTTCTACACAAAGTGCTAAATAAAAAGCCCAGCACCCTGTCAGAGTGGCTAAAAGCAGGTATCTGTTTTTAGTAGTTCCTGAGGAATACCATTTGCCCATGAAAACATTCAACAATAGCTAGTTTTGAGCATTTACAATAGTTTATGAACCTCTCAGGTTAATTTGTGAATACTTTCTTCTTTCTACAAATTTTAAATCTGACATGGTATTCTGATATCCAGGTCATGTTATTACAGATGCTGTGCTCAATCTAAGTCTTGAAAAATCCAGTTACATGTGAAAGGTTTTTCAAACAGATACCAAAGCAACAGCTTCTGCTGTTTTAGCCAGCAACGTTAGTCACAAGGCTTACTAAATAAACTGGTGCACTGCTGCCCTCAGAGTACGAAAGGCTTCACTGCCTCTGCAACTCACTGTGGGACACCAGGTCAACCAGTCACTGTCTCAAAATCCTGAGGGAAGCACACTGTGGGTTACCTTCATAGTACTACTTGGTAAAATTTTCACTTAAGCAGGCTACTCCTGCATGCCACATGAAGGGAAGATACTGAAAGGATGCTGTATTTGAAGATTAAAGATCACCCCCTTCCACCTCCTAAGGAGGAAGAGCAGAAGAGAGGAAAATCAATTCATGGTAGTCAAGGCCCACAGAGGTAACTTTCAGGACTTAGGTTTTAAGATATTAAAATAAATAAATGGACCAAAAATCATAGCCCTGAACAGCCATATTCTCCAACACTCATTTTAAATGGAGACTGTCTTTCCTTTTTCACATATTCCACTCACTGTCTGGCACTGAAGGGGTACATATGCTTTACAACAACTAGTTAATTGTCACAAGTCCCAGAGAAATGTAGCTCTGAGTCTTTGAAGGGTTTCAGTGACATGTAGTCAGTAGAAAACTTCAAAACTGGTCAGAACATAAATTGAAACTACAACAGAATAACCTTTCATGAGATACCGTAAGAAAGCTAGATCCTTAAATATCTCTAACAGCAATACAAACACATTGTTTTCACATGCAAATCCTTCCTACACATTTTTTCCTGATTGCTCTTTTCATAGATGTATTGGGTTTGCATGATGAGGTTTTGGTAGCAGGAGGGCTACAGGGGTGGCTTCTGCAAGAAGCTGCTACAAGTTCCCCCCTGTCCAACAGAGCCAATGCCAGCTGGCTCCAAGACAGACATGCTGCTGCCCAAGGCCAAGCCCATCAGTGACAGTGGTAGTTCCCTCTGTGATAACATATTTAAGAAGGTGAAAAAACACCCTTGCTGTGCAATTGCCAAGAAAGAAATGAGAATATGAGAGAGAAATAATCCTGCAGACACCAAGGTCAGTGAAGGAGAGGGAGCAGAGTTGCCCCTGGTGAAGACCATGGTGACACAGGCCGTTGCCCTGCAGCCCATGGAGGTCAGTGGTGCAGCAGAGATCAACCTGCTGTCCACGGAAGACCCCACACCAAAGCAAGTGGATGCCCAAAGGAGGCTGTGACCCCATGGGAAGCCCACCCTGGAGAAGGGGACCCCATGCTTGAGCAAGTGAAGGGTATGAGGAGTCCTCCCCCTAAGAATGAAGGAGAAGCAATGTGTGATGAACTGACTGCAACCCCACTTCCAGTCCCCTTGCACTGCTAGCATAGGAGGTAGAGAAAATCAGGAGTGAAGTTGAGTCTGAGAAGAAGGGAGGGGTGGCGGGAAGGTGTTTTAACATTTAATTTTTATTTCTCATTATCCTGCTCTGCTATGATTCGAAATAAATTAAACTAATGTCCCCAAGTTGAGTCTGTTTCACCTGTGACAGTAACTGGCGTGTGATCTCCCTGTCCTTATCTCAACCCACAAGCTTTTAATTATATTTTTCTCTTCCCTGTCCAACTGAGAAGCAGGAGTGATAGAGCAGCTTTGGTGGGACCCTGGCATCCAGCCAAGGTCAACACACCACACCACAACAGACGATCTTACTGTACTTTTTAAAGATGCATATGGAAATAGTGGGGGGAGGAAAGAAGGAAACATACTTCTCTACCACAGTACCAATGTTCCTGCAAGCTTCTTCAGCAGCCTCTCTGAATGCAAAGTCAGGATGGGCAATTTTCACAAAATCAGCCTGACAAAGAAGAAAGCAGTGAGGCAAAGAGACAAATTAAAAAAAAAAAAAAAGTGACTGACACAAAAGAGGTCTTGACTCTATAAAAGAATAAGAAACAAGACGTGAGAACTGAAAACACAAAGAGAAATTAAAATGTGAAAAAGTCAAAATTATCAGTGATCTATTTATTAAGAACTTATTTCAGTATGAAGGCTGCATCTGCTTCCTTCAAAGGAAGGGAGATGCTTTGATAAAAGATACTTTGGGTAAACAGTTTCTAGACAGCAATACCAAGTGCTCCATTAAACTTAATATTTGTTATACAAAATATCAGACCAAGTACTAAAATTCCGTGGGCCACAGAAACTGTGATCTAGAAAATACCTGCATTTTTTTCTTGTGCTAATAAAAAGTGATACTGTTTAGTTTCATCTGCTGCTTTTAAACTGTAAGTTCTTTACGGACCATCACCTATAAACTTTCATAACTTAAAAACATGTGTATTTCAGTGCCAGCTTTAACTTTTGAGAGCAATCCTGTTTTCCATTCCCATTTCATTGCTACTTTTCCTGTTGTGGCCTTTATACTATTTTGACATATATCTTAAAATTAACCAGCTTGACAGGACTTGTAGGTACCTATCATTCAGTAAAAGTCTTTGCAATTAACTTGCAACCAATTTAGTTTTCTGTCTTTAACACAAAATTTGACAGATCTGATCTGCTATTTACTGCAGTGCAGAAAATAATAAAATGGAACTACATGGTGTAAGCTTATTAAGTTAGTCAGTTTAAAAGAAATTTCTACAAGCAGTAATAACAACAACAAAAATATCTAACTTACCAAGTCAGCTACTCTGCACAAGCTATCTGAAAGCTGATCAAAAATCATTACAGTCTCTGGCCCAGGTGGTGTTGAACACGCCTTCTGGACTAGCTGCTCTGATTCTTGCAATGCTTTGTCCTGTGCTTCTTGAAATCCTTCTGGGCAGCTCAGTTCTGGAACACCAAACAGACCCTGCAGTGCAGAACATGAGATGAAAACACATCACTATCTCTCCTCTATTTCCACCCCTTTCTGTCAGGATGGAATTATCACCACTAAATTTTACCAAAATGATTGTAGCTACCGTATTGTGACACTTCACTAAGATATTCCCACGAGTGTCTTTGTAGAGATAAGTCACAAAATCAAAGACACTGGTGACACACAAAATCATTTCCCAGAGCAAAACCTTAGTGAGATTCTTTTAGCCAGGATTGTTCTCAGCAAACCTTAAGAGTTCAGCACCAAATCCTCACAAACTCTCCTCTTCAACCCCATAATCACCTATGCCATCCTCTTCTCAAAGAATTATCTTAATTCCAAAGCATGGGCACCAAACAAACCATAGGAAGTCCATTCACATTATGAAATGAGGGAAGATCATCCCTCTGAAGCAAAAGACACTTACCAAGGAATGTGAGGACTAAGGAGAGGTGTTGAAACAGTGAATGAGTTGGCCAGAAGCCCTAGGTATCAATGGATTGCAGACAATAGGACAGCTGTCTCAGGCTCCTCAGAGGCCCAAATAGTGGAACCACATCTCAAATGAATGATCAGCAAGAACTCAAAAATGCTGTAGTATGAAGAGTTTTATTCCTGAAGTTCTTACCAAGCCTGTCCCTGTCCAACAGGGCCGGCAGGGTAGGCACACTAACTTGGGCAGGGTAGACAAAGACAGCAATTGCATTCTGTATTTGTGTAAGAGAGTTAAACAGATCCTATTGCAGATTAAACAAAATTGCTAACACCACCTGCTAGAGAAATTCCATGAGACAGACCTACAGCGGTTACAAAAATAAGTAAATAAATCTTTAAGATAAATAAACAGCCTCTCTGCAAGGAATACAAACCCCTTTGCAACTGCCCAGCTGCAACGTGAGCATCTCCTTACCCAACTACAGAATCCAAGAGTACAAGGTACAAGATTTCACACAGTATCCCAACATCCATCCCTCCTCAAATTTAACCTCAGCAGCTAAAAATCACAATCTGGATTTGAAAATCTGCAGGTCAGTCACTATACGATGAACTTTCTGCAAACTCTCTGTGCTATAGCAGTCAGCTGCAGGTTTGCACATAGCTTACAAGTACTTATCCAGATAAAATACAAAGCTGCAGGTTGATAGCTTGACTGTAAAAAAATATATTCTGAAGCAAAAGTATTTGGAACATTCCAATTTTTCCTGCAACTGTTGCTAAAACTGCCCTTTTTTTGTTGTTGTTCCTAGTGCTCTTACCACAAGGCGGTCACCCTAACACAGAAACCCCCTTCCTCACACTTCCCATGCTTTAACATTATTTGGGAACGGGAACTGGACTGAACACTGATATGTTTATATGTTTAACACAAGGTATGTTTATATAAATACGCATGTATGTGAACACATGTGCACAGACATAAATATACATGTACCACACCACCCTTCAGTAATATTTGCTTTATAGGAGACTCCAGACTGCCCCTTCACTCACAGCCTCACCCCACTAATGCAGTGTCTTGCAATGTCCCAGAGACCTCCTTGCCTTCCAGCTCCCCTACATCACCATTCACCCTCCCAAGTGAGCTCCTCCTGTGAATGCAGTCCTCTGTGAACAGGAAGTATCTTCTCTTGGAGATAATTAGCCATGGCACTCCTCTTCCATATAACACCAAGTTTGACCAAAAAAAATATAAATAAATTACAAAAAAAAATTAAGCCAGGTGCAGAGGTCTGGGTTCTTTTAACAGTGGGGATGCATGGCTGCACCATTATTCTCCTTCCTTGGCCTCAGCATTTACACCCTATCCGTCTCAGCCTCCTTGAAAGCCTGAAATACTTATCTCTCTTCCCAGAGACTTCCATATCCTATCTGTGGGCCAAGGAAATCCAGAGCTCATGCCCTTGGACAGGCAAATGCACAATATTTAAATGGACTGCACACTGGAGCAAGATTTACATTAGTGTGCTTGCAGAGGCAGAAAGAGACAGAAAAAAACAAAATCCCAAACAACTGCTGGATTATAAACAGAGGTCACATTTGTCCTCACTGATATACCCAGAGTTCAACAGGTTCACCAGCCTGGGCACCGCAGCAGGAAAAGCAAAGACAGCAGACTAACACCTGGATTTTGTAGGCGTAAAGTATTCTGCATACACTGTGCCACTGAAAGTACACATCTTACACTGTCTAGGAACTTGTTTAGATTCCCAGAGCTCTCATTAACAAATATACATGACTCACTCCAAAAATAAATCAATCAAAAAGCCCAGGGTTCACCAGCCCAGCAAATAAACGTTTTTCCCACAAGCAACTGAATGTCAACAATGATATCCCTGCAAGATGATGTCAGCAGTCTAAATGATTTTGAAGCACTGAAGTGCTTTGGCATGACACCAATTCAAAAAGACACAGGTAAGAGCTGAGAGTGGAAGAGGCCATATGTATATATACAGCCTCTCTATATATGGCTACTTCATATGAATATATATATACATATGGCCTCTACTGAAACTCTAAGCACATGTTTCAATAAACAAGGCCATGACTGTCAAAACATTTCGTGTCCCGAGGACATAATGGTTTCAGTTCATTAGCACCAAGACAAACCCTTACAAAGAAGGAATGGCCTAACCCTCTGTTAACAGCCCGGCCGTCCCCGCCGTGATTTGTGTTTTAAAAACTACACACACGAGACTCAAAGCCCATGGGCTGCCGGCAGGTAGGGCCGCCTCCTGCCCGCAGAAAGCCCTTCCCTCCCGCCGCTCACCGTCTCCCTGCCCGCCGCGCTGCCGCGCAGCTGCTGCTGCTGCTGCTTCGCATCGAAGGCGGCGCCTACCGGGCACCAGCTGGTACTGGCTGCGCGGCGGGCCGGCTCCGCCA
>JANHFX010016927.1:0-29464 GCA_027560015.1 Chloroceryle amazona | reverse complement strand
ATAATCAATTATCATATTAATTATCTGCTTAATAAAATTAATTATTTAAAATTGAGATTTTAATCAATACATTAATAAACTAATATTAGTTATATGGTTATTATAAGCTAAGGGACCACCCTGACCCTACACTATGACAGATTTTATAGTTATTATAAACTAATATTATACAGGTATTATAAACTAATGTTAAAAAAACCCCTAGTATTACCTGGCAGATCAGACAAAAACATCTCAGGAAGAGATTAGCTGCATAAGAGACTGAGCTTCACAAAAGAAGTGGACATCAGAATTCATACTCCACTCAGAGATAGGAACAGACTGAAGTTAAAAGGAATCTATTTCGTGAATTAGAAGTGATTACACAAAAAAGTTGGTTCAGTCATTAATCTAAATATTTTTCCATCACTTCAGTGTGAAACAGACATTCTGAACACTGCTAAAATTTATTTTTTAAAAACTTCAGATAAGCTTCACTTTTGTTAAAAAGTAGGATTCATCTTCAGATAGTAGATATCTCAATTTAAGAATCTGAACTTGGTAGTGTTTATGGACTTTCAGTTTGGTAAGTTCTAAGGATGCTGATAGTGATGATATCTAAAAGTCTGAAGTATATGGCACAGAAAACACCATTCTACACCTCTTCATAAATACCTCTATCTCTAGAGACATATATTGCCGATGTATTTACCAGTACATATATTTATTTTGTAATAATGTCTACATTCATTTTTCTATGTTATATAGTGACTTCCTTCGACTATATGATTCTCCTATTGTGATTGTACCTGCTAAATTCTGATGAGGAACTCCTAATGGTCTCCTACCTTTCCTGGATGTGACACCCACTATCTATTCCCAAGGCTCCTGTAGTCACTGTTACAGAGTGGTGCCACCTGGATTGTAGACACACTGCCTGAAGTTATTGCTTCTCATGCTCACCTTAATCATGTAAGTACATATAAGTGTATATCACTTAGAAATAATATTTTGAATTTATTAGAATACCTAATAGTAGTTAGATTAAATGGAAAAATATAAATCAAAGGAGAAGATCCTTTGGCTATTGTTGTACACTATGTCATCAACAAGGCTCTTTCTCATGCAGAAACACATGGAGTTCTGCCCCAGGAGAGCTACCCTGAGGAAAGATTATTTACACAGACTAATTGTTAAGTATTCCATCTAAAGCAAAGCTGATTAAGCACTCTTCTGAGCTATCTTTTTGGAGAACTTGTACATCAATTGCCTGATAGTAGTCATGAAGCAGTAGGAAAGAGTAAGAAATAGTGATCAGAACTTTCACAAAGATGTGAAGCACAACTTGAAAAACAAATGCATTTGTTAAAGGTTCAATGTTATGTCAGTGCCAAAGGTTATGGCAAGATGTTTTGTACACACACTGAATGAGAATTTCTCTACTAGGGCCTCATTTATAATGCCTGAGACACTGGATTATGAATGGAAATCTTTTGGGTCCAGGCAATTTTCTTTTTAGCTGTGTCCATAGTTCTTCCAGTCACCTGATGGGGTCATATATACATAAGTGATTAACAGCTTTGCTTGTTACCTCCTCCTGTGATGCCTATCCCTCCCTGTAACTCAGATATTTCATGAACTGAGCTTGGATCTCTGTCCATATCTTGTCTACATATCTAATGATTCATGAAGACCTCCTTGTTCTGTTGCTAAAGTATTTCCCTGATTTCCATTATTCCTTGTTCAGTCTAACAACTTTTATAAAAACCTCAAGAGGCAAAACCAGTCTTTAATCTCTTCCATTATTACCCCCGATATTCATTTTTTTCCAAACCATTTGTCAAAATAATATAGAACACAATCAAAAATGGGAAAAAGTTTGGTTCTTTTTCCATAAGATTTTATGAAACCTATTTAAAGAGTAGTATTTTTCACCAGAAGTGATTACAGAAGTTTAGAACTGCAGAATGTGACATGAAGATTCTTATGCTTCCTTTTTCACACACAGGACACTAGGTAAATATCACATGAAAGGTAGAACAAATCAAAACAAAACATGATTTATAATTTCAAAAATCAGTTTACTATGTAGACTTTAAGGGTCGAGTTCTTCTACTTGGCCAAAGAAATGAGGAATTCATTTTCTGAATTCTTATTCACTGGAAAGAAGATTATTCAGGATTTCTGGACACTACTGCTAGTTGTAAATATTCTTCAGTAGCGGTTGTTTAGGGTAGTGGCATGTGTATCAATTCTTGTACAAAGGGAAAACATGAATAATGCAAAATATCTCTCAGCTGTACTGCAATAAATCTTCTATTATATTAAGGTGATTGTCTTAACATATATCTATTAAGATTACTATGAACACATTTTTAAAGGGATGGGCCAGTATAAGCACAAGGAATCAGAATGGGTTTGGCAAATTTAGTGCATACACTGTAACACATGGGGTACAAGATCAGATACATTGTTGTGTTTCATCCTGGAAATGATTTAATTTACATAATTAATCTCTAGAGAAAATTCACAGAGACAATTGACAGTTGACTGTGTTTTGAGATGATGCCAGTATCTTTGTTCTTGACAGTAATATAATTAAGCTTTTTTCCCCTAGATAGTAAAGCATTAAATCACTGTAATTACTTGTGTATTGGCAGGTATATTTTAGGTATGTGATTACATTAATTTACCATTTTCATTCTTGTGCCCATTCTGCGTAAGAGGTTACTGTTCATATTTCTACACTTTGGACAAGCTGATTCTTAAAATGTGTGGTTATCAAAAAAATTCCAGCAGCTTTGAGTGGTACACTTCTTCATTCAGAAAACTGTGATCTTGATGTTTTTTGCACATATTCTATCATGTTTCCATAGTTTGGGCTGATATCAGAACTTCAAGATGAGTGATAAATGTGGAGATACACTGTGTCTAATGAGGACTGGGTTTAACTGTCCATGTTTGGAACATTTTATGTACTTCAGTTAATGTTTTTTGACAATTGAGTAAAAATAAGAATGAATATATTAGAGTAAAATTTTAAGTGTTCATTACATGGAAATTTGTTATATCCAACACTTATTTTCTTCCAAAGAAATCAAGTTTTTTTCTTGAGATACAGAACATCACCTTTTCCCCTGCTTTGGCAAAGTGTTTTAAACATTCAGATAGTCTAAATATAAAGGCTTAATCTTTTTGAGTCATCCTGAAATGTTACAGTCTGAATTACAACAATAATTTTTATGTTTTATTATTTTTTTGAGTATGCTGTGTGCCTAACAATTTGGATTCCCTGGATTCTCTTATGTTTCTCTCATTACAGTAGAGAACAGTGATATTCGCAAAACTGTGCACTCCTTGTAAGAGGAGATTAAATTATATCAGGACTTTTTTTTATGTGTGAGCCTATGAAGAAATTAATTAGTATTTTAAATTTTATTTTAATCTCTGAATTGCTTCCTGATTAAGAAATCAACAGAAATCCTATGAAATACAATACATATGAGATCTGAAAAAAACCTCTTTGGGAGTAAATATTATCTATTAATATTTTAAATTTTCCTCTCTTCTTATTTTCCTCCATTCTAAATTTTCCTCCTTTCCTTGAGTAAAAATATTTTAGTGAATTGGATAAAGAACAGAATTTAAAGAACAGAATATAGACTATTCATTATGTAGGATATTCTTCACCTTTAATCTTGATGAAACTATTACTGTTAAAAGCAATTTCTTTTAGAAAAGAGAGACATACTTACTATTCAAGAGAGATTATTCTAAAGGAATGCCAACTAGAAAATCAGACATTCTGTCTGACTGATGACATTTTACTCTTATGATAGTCTGCATGACCTAATAACAATCAGTATGGAACTATATATAAAGTCTTATAAGATTGTGCATTTTCTTAAAGGAAATCTGAAGATCTTTTATTGCTTTCAATTTACATACTCTGAATATGTATCAATTCATCTGAATATGGATTTTTTTGCACATCGCAGGTCTATTCTATTCTGCTATTAACTACCTCTTGGTTCTTCCAGATTGTACAGGATGGGCTGCATGTATTTTTTTTTTTCTTTGATAATAACTCTTTTCTGATGAATATACAAGAATGAATACTCTAAAAAAAAAAAAAAAAGAAAAAGAAAAGAACAAAAGGGTGATAACATCAATGTCTTTGGTATCAGGAGAAACAGCCCTGATACCTGGCAGTTTATGCTGTTTGAAAAGTATCTGTTCTGTTTAGCTGTGTCTCATTACCAAAGTTCTAGTAACTTTTCTCCCATAACACAGAGTACATATGAGGTTCTAATGCAGAAAAAAACCCACAAATTCAATGACTAAGCAAACAAAACCCCTCACATTGACCTTTATTACACTATATATGCTTTTATATATGCATTCTCATTTATAGCCTGTCACTCAGAATTGGCATGACTGTTCATTTTATTGCTACTGTCTTGTAGCAACACCAGAATTGTACAATTAGGTCAATGGAGATGATCCTTCCACTCAGCACTGTTAAAGTCACACCAGGAGAAGTGTGTTCTGTTCAGGGTTCACAAAAACAAGAGACACACACAGGGCTACTAGTATGATGAAGGGACTGGAGCCTCTCTTCTACGAAGAAAGGCTGAGAGAGTCAGGGCTTCTCAGTCCCGAAAAGGGAAGGCTTAGGGGGATCTTATGAATATATATGGATGCCTAAAGAGATGATACAAGAGGACAGAGACAGGCTTTTCTTAGTGATGCCCAGTGACAGGACAAGAGCCAATAGGCACAACCCAAAACACAGAGTCATCCATCTGAACGCTGGGAAACACTTTTTTCTACAGTCACAATGATGAAGCACTGACACAAGTTTCTCGGAGAGGTTGTAGGGTCTCCATCCTTAGATATATTCAGATGCCATCTAGATATGGTCCTGGGCAGCTGGCTTTAAGTGACCCTGAAAGAGCAGGACTTTTGGTCCAGATGACCTGCAGAAGTCCCCTCCAACCTGTCTGGGGTTCATCTAGGACTGGGTTAATTTTCACAAGGAGCTGGGAAGGGGCCACAGCCAGGATAGACAATAGAAACAGCTACTGGGATATTCAATACCTGTACTGATGTCATGCCCATTATATAAGGGAGGGGGCAGGTTGGGCAAAGCAGGGGCTTTGACAACCACAATTCAGTCAGGTGTCTGTTAGGGCAGCTCTAGACAGACAGTTTGTTCTGTATTGCTCACTTCATATATTGTTTCATTACTGCTATTATTACTATTGCTGTTACTTCTCCTTTTGTGTTCTATTAAGTTTTCCTTATCTCAACCCACAGGCATTTGCTTTTTTCTCCCTATTCTCCTTTCAATCCCAGACATGGGGGATAGTGAGCATCCATGTGGTGCTCAACTCCTGTCTGGATCTAAATCACAACACAAACTCAGTCATTCCCTGAGTCTGTGATAATAGTGGCTCGGTGTCCAGATATAACATCTGCAAGCAGTTCCTATTTCTTCATCTCTCTTGGAAAAATCCTGTAATTTTCTCTTTGCCAGATTATATCTCTCCAGAGCAGCAGTCTGAATCAGATCTGACTGCTCAATAGATCCAGCTAATTAAGCAGATCTGCAAACATTCCATTTGGGAGCATTTTTATAGTTGAAAATTTCAAGGCCTAAGTGTTCTCTCTCTTTTTTTTTTTTTTCCCTCTCAAAAGAAATAATAATAATAAAAAAAACCCAACCAACCAACCAAACAAAAAAAAAACACACAAAAAACCAACCAAACAACAACAAAAAAAACACAACGAACAAAAACCCCATACCAAACACTTCATAAACAGGACTTTTTAATTAAGCGCATAAGTAGGCCCCAGTGATTTCCAGACATATTTTAGCCAGATCTCTGTCTTCTATATCCCTGTTGTTTTGAGCTCATAGTCTCAAACACTGCTCTGAAATAGAATTTTTCTACCCTAAGCTTATATAGTAGTATTTCCTATTCTTTCAAAAATGGTTATAGAAAAACAAGTCTTTGTGGTAAGACAAAAGAAAAGTAAAGGATTAGTCTTCATCAGAAAGATTTTGATATTAATATGAGATAGATCTTTTAAGATGTACACAAATCAGAGTTAAAGTCAATGAGACACCAGAAATGGAAGCTGCATTTCCCTATAATAATTAATGGTGGGGAAAAATATTATGCCTAGAAGTGTAATGTTGATACTGGAGCTAAAAGGCTACCTGAGTTAATGAACACAGCTCTGACGTTGGGTTTCAGAAATAGCAGAAAAAAAGAGTAGAAAAATAAATGTTGCATGTACACAGCTTATGATTTGTCACACCAGCTGCAATGTTTTGAATGAGAATGAGAATGATTCTGAATGTTGATCCCTTCAGTACACCCACCTTTTAATATCTGCAACTTCTTCCGTAGCAAATTACTACATCTAAAGATAGGCTAACCTTGTAGTATATGTTGTATTTATATATTTACTGAATACATATTGCTAGATATTATTATTGTGTCACTTTCCTCACTTTTTAGAATAATATTAAAATTAAATGATCCAATTTTAATAGGAACAGCTGACTGCATGACTTTAACTGCAGACAAACCTTTGTCAGAATGCACAGCTTTAGAAAAAAGATGCATTCGGTTCACAGACATTTTTTTCATCTCTTCTGACTGGTGTAATGAATTTCTTCAATGACTTTGTCTTTGAATTTACAAGACTGAACAATGAAAAACGCAGATGAAACTTTGTTGAAATATTTGAATTTTTCTTGGCTTTGTGTGAGGGATTAAAAACCAACAGGGGGCTGATTCTGAGCCTTATATGAGGTACTCTGTTTTAAACTATCTGATGAATCTGTTTACTCATTTATGTATTTGTATAAATTGGCATAAATTCACACAAATAAACAACTTTAACATAAACATTTGGCCAAATTTGTCCAGTGATGCATACTGTATTATAAAAAGCTCTATCTCATTTGTTGAGTTTCATTCTTAGAGTCACAGGCTCTTGTATCATCTTTTGCCATTTCACTTTGTCCTTAACTATATTATCTGGCACTAAGCACTGTTGATTCCCCTCTCTGTAGCAAATTTTTGAATGTCTAATGTTATTCCATGAATAATGATTGTTCTGCTATGAGTTAAAAAGATTGTTTGTGTTGCTGGTGAAAGAGATATATTCTGTTGATTCCAGATAGGAGGGTGGATTCTTCATTATATACCCCTTACAATAAGTCCCACTTTAAGCCATTTTTTCCTGCTCCTCCTACAGGCATAAAACCAGATAAGAATAGAACTACATTAATATAGAACACCACAAGCTAAATTCTGCAAAAATACAGGATCATAAGCCTCTATACCATCCTTTGGTATTTTTCACTGTATTCAAAGAGACCTTTCTGACTAGAAGGAACACATATCACTCTTTATTCATGTGTAAAATCTAATACAAAGCTAAAAGAAATTAGGAACCAGTTCAGGCATTGGTATTCATTGTGGTTAGCTGATTGAGAGAGGTGATTCTACTGCTCTACTCTGCTCTAGTCAGACCTCACCTGGAATACTGCATCCAGCTCTGGAGTCCTCAGCACAGGAAGGGCATGGACCTGATTAAGTGGGTCCAGAGGAGGGCCACAAGGATGATCAGGATCTGGAACACCTCTCCTAAAAGGACAGGCTGAGAGAGCTGGGATTGTTCAGCCTGGAGAAGAGAGGGCTCTGGGAAGACCTAATAGCCACCTTCCAGTACCTGAAGGGAGCTTACAAAAAGACTGGAGAGGGCCTGTTTACAAAGGCCTGGAGTGAAAGGATGAGGGGCAATGGTTTTAAAATAGAAAAGAGTGGATTTAGATTAGATGTAAGGAAGAAGTTCTTTACCATGAGGGTGGTGGAGCACTGGAACAGGTTGCCCAGAGAGGTGGTTGAGGCCCCATCCCTGGAGACGTCCAAGGTGAGGCTTGAAGAGGCTCTGAGCAACCTGCTGTAGCTGAAGATGTCCCTGCTCTCAGCAGGGGGGTTGGACTAGGTGACCTCTAGAGATCCCTACCAACCCAGACATTTCTATGATTCTATGATTCCTGACCATAGTGCTCCAGCAAGAGGGAATTGAGCATCAGTGTTAGAATCTATGTATTTTTTAGTACCAGGTATTGTTCTGGAAGGTTTGCACCTTACTGAAGGGGACAATTTGAAAAGTGATGTTATCCGGCAACCTTACATTGCTTTATTTTAACAAAATCATGCTTAAAATTGTAACAAAGCTAAGGTCAGTTCTGCATCCACAACACTGGTGAGGCCACACCTCAAATACTGTGTTCAGTTTTGGGCCCTTCACTACCAGAAGGACATTGAGGTGCTGGATCAAGGCCAAAGAAGGGCAGAAAAGCTCATAAAGGGTAAAGAGCACAAGTCTTATGAGGAGAGGCTGTGGGAACTGGGATTGTTTAGTCTGGAGAAGAAACCTTATTACTCTGTACAACAACCTGAAAAGAGGTTGTAGTGAGCTGGTGGTTGGTCTCTTCTCCCAAGTATCAAGTGATAGGACAAGAGAAAACTGCCTCAGGTTATGTCAGGGGACATTTAGGTTGGATATGAGGAAAACGTTTCTTCCCTGAAAGGGTTGTCAAGCCCTGGAACAGAATGCCCAGTGGCTGAGTCACCATGCTTGGAGGTATTTAAAATCTGTGTAGATGTGGTGTTAAGGGACATGTTTCCTGGCAGTGCTGGGTTAATGAACTTAAAAGTCTCTTCCAACCAAAATCATTTTATAATTCAATGCTTTAGTGGTGGACTTGTCTGTGCTAGGCTAATGTTCAATTTACAGGTCTTTTTCAACCTAAATGATTCTATGATTCCATAATTCTATAAAAAATGAAAGATTAGGAATTAGGAAGCATTAGATAAAATATATTTATCAAGTAAACTTCAACCTCTTGATTCTATGTTGGTCAAGTGAAAACATATCTTCTTTTCTTAAGAAGTACCATATATTACCATGAGAATAAAGACAAATTTAATAAGAGTAACAAGGAGTAAAATCTGTCATATGAGAACACCTCAAGATAATTTGTCAGTTTTACATCATTTCACACTACAGGCATACTTTCCTGGGAATATTTTATAGAAAAAGTATAATCAACCAAGAAATATAATAGAAAAACTTATTTAGAACTTAACCACAAGAACAAATCTCTCCCTGTCTTTGTCGTATTAGTGAACAATTCTGGGATGTGTTTTCCTTATTAATACTTCTTGTCCTTTTTTTTCCCTGAAAAGGGTTTGCCCTGTCTGAGTGAGAACGGAACTAATTCTGTTCCAGGATTTTACTTTTCATCTCAGTTTTTCTAACTAACTGCACTTTCTGAAGCTATTAGCCTGTTTTCACAGACAGTGTCTGCTGTTAGCAGTGATAACACCCAATGTTTAGTGTTCCTGCCAAGGATTGGTAGCAGACCAAGGCCACTGCTGGATCTTATGTACCACATTGGGGGTGCAGGAAAGTGAAAGGCCACAGCTTGAGGGAGAAGCAGACAGGGCAGGTGACCCCAAACTGACCAATGAGGTATTCCATCCCATATACGTTGTATTTGGTATAAAGCTGAGGTATCTGGAGGGTCTATAGCTCTAGGACTCCCAGGCTCTACTCCCCTCTTGGACTGCTTTGCCAGCTTTACTTGGCTTGTCTTAGGTCCTCTTTTGGTTCCTTCCTCAGAGCATCCAAGGAGGACTCTTTCCATTCTGTCCTTGATCTCAATCTGCATGTTCTTGAATCTAGTACCAGAATTCAGCTCCTGAGCACAGCTGTGGGGCCCAGTCCGGGACTCCCTGGTGCCGATTCCACAACTTCAGTGGTGACGGTGATGTAATTACCATCAGGGGGGCTGGGTTTGATACTGGTTTTGTATATATTTGTATATATTCCTTTTTAATTATTATTATTATTTTCATTAAAGCTGTTCTAGTTTCCTTTTCTAATCACTAAGTCTCGCTCCCTTATTCCCTTTCTCTTCTCAATTTGGGAAGGAGGTTAACAGAAAACATTTGTTATAGGTCTAAGGGGCCACCCTTACCCTAAACCATGACAGGGTTTAAATTATCAATTCTTTATTTAAAATGTCCTGGGTTCAGCTAGGATAAGGTTAATTTTCACAAACAAGGTAGCCAACTGAACCAGTCAATGGGATATTTGATTCCATACTGATTTCATGCCCATGCCTGCTGTATGAGAGAAGGGCTGGCAGAGGGGAAGGGACGTAATTTGAGCATGGTGCTGTGGGTCAAGGGACAGATGTCCAATGTGGTGAGAACTATTTCCTGTCACACACTTTATATATTATTTCATTAGTGTTATTGTTATTACTGATGTTTCTTCTCTCTTTGTGTTGTTCTATTAAAGTGTTCTTATCTCCATCCACAATATTTTACATTTTTCTCCCAATTCTATTTCCTATCCCACGAGGGAATGGATGAGGGGTAGGAGGGAAGTGAGTGAGCAGATTCATGGTGTTTAGTTGATGGCTTAGGTTAAACCATGACAAAAGACTTTTAATTAGACTTTTGATACAGCTTTGCAAAGACAAAGAGAGAAAGAAGATCTTGACTTTCCAAACATTTGGTCTGACAGTAACAAATTTGCCTGGACTGGAGTTAAACAATATTCAGAGAATGAAACTATCAAACACAGTCATTCTTTAATGTCAAAGTGCATGACAGATGGTTGGTTACTCATCAATGAAGCATCAGTATTCATTATAATATTTCATTTTTGACTTGACAGTTCTTGATTCTCTTATCTATCTCTTTCTGCACAGAAGATATAACAAGCAAGAGGACTTTTAAACCTGTACCTCAAACTAATCTGCTCTTATAGTTTCTTCTATTTGTTGACATTAATTAGTATTAGATACCGCTCTAATAAATATTAACTTTCATCTGTTAAGAATGTTGATATCTGCAAATGTCCTAGAGACAGTGTCCAGTTTCTGTTATCAGAACATGCACTGACAAATGAGACTCAAGGCATCAGTTTGAAGGATCATTTTTTACTGAAAACGAAACTGAGCAGACTGTCTCCACTGCAGCCCTAAGAAGTTCTCTTCAAACCTTGTTTTTCACTGAAAACTTATGCTATGACTTAGCAAAGTGTTTCTTTACAAAATATTTTGTCTAAGCAGTAAAAATCAGAATAGAGAACAAATGTCCTTGCATGCCGTACTCCAAATCTTGCTACAGGCAAAATGTAAACACACTTTATATATAAAATCAAGATTTTCTTCTTAGTGTAAATGAAATATTAACATCCTAAACAAAGATTTATTATTAGTCTATATCTGCTGCAGGAAAATTAAAAACATTCAAAAATATCACTTAATATCTGACCATTTTTCTAGTGTTACGCTGATCTTTCCGCATCCTTTGGCTTCACTCTGAGGATTGAGTACAGTGAGTCATCTACATCTTGAGTTCTTCACCAAGAGGCATGAGATATTGATGATTTTTGACGATTTCTTTATTTTCATTCTAGGATCTGCATAGATTCATTTTACTTGTTTGTGAACTTCTTCCATACCTTGTTGCATCTTCACTGGTCTGCAAGTCCATGTTGCATTAAAATTTTCTACATGTGGTATATTTGAAACATATTAGATTGTTGTTCTCCGTTTGTTACCCTCAAATTTGTTGTGCCCAGCTCTTAGGTCTACACTTCTCTGACTATTGGTGGACTATTTACACTTTCAGGAGCTTCTATTGTCAGCCTATGCCTTTACTCTTAGCATGCAATACCTGTATACCTCTTCACTGAAGGAAGTTCTCAATATAGTAGGGAAACTACTTTTCCACTTGTCAAGGCCCCAACAATTATCCATCCCATGCTTTTATTTCTCTAGGCTGCATATCATTAGAGTCTTACAGCTTTTGCTTTATATGAAATAACTACTTGTTACTCATATGTCTATAAAATTACAGTTGCAGAATATAAAGATAAGGAAATTAAACAACATTATTCAACACTTTACCTTTAGAAAAACTCCTGTTGCTGTTAAATATTGTAAAACAAAGTTCCAGGCAACTAAGCCAAGGCCAAACAAAACAAGATTGTCAAGCTTCAATTCTGAGGCCTTGCAAAGTCAGCATAGAACCAATGGCAATGCTATATTTACAGTCCCCTCTTTGGATAGTCCACAAAGCATATGCTAACACTTCTGACAGGGATGTTACAAACTCTTCTATTACTTGCAGCTCCTAATGAGGATTGGAGAAAGTACTTTCTTGGAGGAATTTGCTCTTTCTTGCCTGATTTTCTACCTTTTCCTACCTTTTCTTGGCCGATATAAATCTGAGCGTAGTCTGATGGCTTTTATTGTGATATATAAACATTACCTGGTTTGCTAAATGTTTGACTTTTATACACAGTAGAATACTAGTAAAACAATAAGACCATGATACTTGCTAAAATCAGTATTTTACCATGTAAAGTCAACTTTCAAAATTCCCATGTATGAAAGTGATATCCACACACATTTTGTGCTGAGGAAAATATTTGTCCCTTTGTTAACATCTGAGTCTAAGAATTTATGCCCACCTACAGAGCAATGTTCTCCTGGAAGGTTCTCTATCTCAATTGCTGGTAGATGCATTTTGGGTTAAAACTGTAAGTGTTCTGTGTTCTGAATCTTTACATTAATCTCTCCCACAAAAAGTTGCTTTCTATAGTTTCAGTTTCTTCAGCCACTGAGACCAGTTTGTCTTGAGTGGAATTGATGGTTAATTCCATTTTACTAAATGATGCAACAGCTTTTTCAATCAGTTTTTAAGCTTGAAATCTACATATTATTTTTCCCAGCACTATTTCCCATATACTACTGCATTCCCAAATTACCAAACTGGAGGCTAGAAAGCTATCACTGAAGTAACCCAGTTAGAATGTGTTCAGATAGATACATTGCTGTTTGATTTGGCTTGTTGCAGAGCAGTGCAGACGGTTTGTATTCCAGCTGCATGTACTGAAGGTGGGGAGATTCTCCCTTGCAGAGTATATCCACTACCAAGTCTGCATGGATACTGCATACCCTAAGAAGGTCTTTAGCTACTTTTCTTCTTCTTGTGTGGCTCCTATGGAATCTGGAGTTATTGTAGATTGGAAGGTAAATGGTTGTACTGGATCAGGGAAGCCCGAGGCATGTGCCTGTGTCAGTCTTTTTTTTTGATGTTGACTGGGCCAAGACACATGCTGGTCTTCAGCCCCATTCTTTCTTTTTATTTTCATAAACAACTACATCTAATAAGTCATTGCATATGAAATCACATGGGCTTGATTAACTTCTGGTATCTTTCATCAGACCTGTTGACATGAGCATAAAATGGATCTAGGGCATTGTGAAATCTTTGGGTAACTCAAGGAATGCAGAGTCACTGTCCTTTGTACTAACAAGTCCTAGAATATGGAAAAAAAAAAATTACAATGGGTTTATTTTTTTTTTTCTTCCCAGATTGCCCTAGAGGCTATTCCTTTCAGAACCTTTGGCATTTTTGTTACAACAGCATTTACTCATTGCCAAGCAAAATTGTCCGTTAGGTAACAATAACACTCAGGCAGTATTGTATAGTGAGTGGATAATTACCTTGACAGAATAAAGCCTGACACTGACTGAGCATCAGCCTCCAGGGCATGCAGTCTGTATCAAAATATTTCACAGATCTGAGATCTGAGACATTAAACACCTTCAGTATTTTAATAATTCCCTTGGAGAGGTTTAATTTTGCACTGTATCATTTTCAGCAACTTAGCTCAAAGGTGCTATAAAAAACACAGACCTATCATAGTAATCATGTAGACACTGTGAATACCCTCTTAGGTTTATGTGGGACTATACCAGTGCCTAAAAATATCTGTGTGTTTGATTTGGACCTAAGTAAATGATATCATAGAGTTTTTCAGTACTATGGCATTAAATAGAGAAGGTTTAGTCCCGAGAATAGAAAGAGAACAAAGTAGAATATATCTGAAACAAAGGCCTATGAAAACTGACTGTTTCTGCAAAGACCAGCAAAGGAGAATGTCATAAAATTAGAAATATCTTGAAACTTGGAATAACTGTTGTGGTAACATAATGATCACATTCCAGCAATTAGTCAGATATTGTGGAACCAGTTCCTTGGGGGATTAAGTCTCCTGACAAAATATTTTGAGTAGAAGATTAGATATCATTCCCTGCCTTTCTCAGCAGAAATGTAGGATATATATGATACCAAAAGGTTGTGGTTTTTTTGGGAAGCTTTGTCATCATGGAAAATGACAGAATACTCAGAAGGTAAACAGGTGTTTCAGAGACTGCTAATAGTTTCCCAGTATTACAAACAGAATGAAATATTGCTGCCCCAAGAATCAGAACCTGGGGCTAGAGTAATGCTATTCAAAAAGGATGAGCTGGGATGGATCACTATGAAAATAAATGAGAAAAAGCCAGCAACCTCTTTCCCTGTCCACTGCAGAGGCAGTGTTTGGACAGGATTTCCAGGACACTGGAATAGGCAAAGATGTCAGCAGCTGCACAGTGTTTTTACTACTTCCATCCATCCACCGCCCTAGGCAATATCTTCCCTATGCTCAGATGCAGCTGAGAGGTAACTTTTCTAAGACATTCTTTTACAAAATATCACTGAAATCAGTGGCTTTATAGTAATTCATATTGTTTAGGATCTATGTCCCTGCATATATTCTTATTCTTAAAATGAAGAAAAACAGCTGAAAAAGCTATTGTGATGTCTCCAGCAATGTATGTGCAAGTGTATGTACTGAACTCTGTGCTTCCATCCCCACTTATTAACATTTGTTTCTAATCCTATAAGCAATCAGGTAAATTAAAATCTTACACCTATCCAGAAACTTTTTCATATGTTCACTTTCTAAGCACAAACGTTTGGGTGACATTGGTCACCCAGACTTGTCTTTGAAGAGATTAAGTATCACTTTGGAAGCATGAATACATGCTTAAGTACAGTAGAATTCACCCACATAAAAGTGATGTACTTAGGCTACAACATGACAATGTATAGTATTCCTTTGGAGGACATGCAGCATAGCACTTCACCCCTGAAGAAGTGGCTATGGAAAAACCTGTAAATATTAGGGTCACCTTATTCTTCTATCAAAGGCAAAAAAGAAAAGCTAATTTTTTATTTTTTTTTCAGAATCAGTTTTGCAGGTGCAAGGCACTTCTTTGTTTTCACTGAAGGTAAATAATATACATATATACAAAAATATTGATTTAGCTCTTTTTGTCTACATTTCTACTATAGTTTCTGTGACTTGTAGAAGTAGGTACTTTAATACTCCTCTACATGTATATTTTCCAAACACCTATAGAACACTATAAAAACTGAGATGTAATATGTTATCTGAAGCATAAAGAAAAATTTAAACTTGTTTTCTTATTTTTAAAAGTGAAAATATTCAAGAATTGCCTGCTATTATGACCTATGACCTGAAAATCTCTCTTCCTCTCTCCTTCTGAGACGCTAAATAGAAGTTGAACAAAATTCAAGGAAAGAAAGTAAAGGATTTAACCTTTATGAACCCATAAAAGGCTGAATCACTAAAACAGTTAAAGAATAATTATTCTCTCACCAAAAGTCAGAAAGAAGATTTTGCAAGGAACAAGTCGCCTTAGCAACTCTTTCACAATGAGGCTGAGGTCAGTTTGAATTACTGTTACAGCTAGATACACTGTTATTTTAGAATGGTGTCAGCAGCTCTCTAGCTCAGGTTGTTCCTTAATTTCTTTCAGAAGCTGCTATTCTCAGAGGTTATTAAATAACTTGACCACTTGAAATTGCATGAAGGACTTGGCATTCAAGATGTCAGTCTGGACACATTTCTTGTTACATGAAAAACTTCAACTTTGGTAAGATTTTTTTCTTCAGCTCTATGGTAAAATGAAGAGATAAGCAATGATTTCTGATACTTTTCAAAAACATTAACAAAAACCAAACTTTCTTTTTCATTATTACATAGCAGTACATCCTGGTTTGATGAACTAATTCTGTTCAGTGATTTTACTTTCAATTCTGTCTCTTCTAACTACCTTCACTTTATGAAGTTAATGGCATATTTTTTGCAAATGGTGTCTGCTTCTAGTGGTGGTAATACTTTACAGTTACTACCAAGGGTTGGTGTGCAGAAAGGCTCTTGGTTATACTTTTTCCTGTGCAGACCAAGGCCACTGCTAAATCTTGTGTACCGTGTTGGGGCTGCAGAAAGGAAAATACCACACTTGTGAGGAGGAGCAGACACGACAGGTGACCTTAAACTCACCAACCAGGTTTCCATTACATATATATCATATTCTGTATAAAGCTGAGGCATCCTGAGGGTCAAGCTCTCTTCTTTAATGGTCAGCAATTGAGGAAGGCTCTGTCCATTCTGCCTTCAATCCTAAACCATATCTGCCCACAGCATCAGTGGAAACAGTGATGTAATTGCCATGGAGGTGGGAGGTTGGGTTCAATATTGGGTTTATATATATTTGTTTATATTTTATTTTACTGCTATTACTTTAATTAAAGGAATTTTATTTTTCTTTTACAATCCATAAATATCTCTTCCTTCTTCTCTTTCTATTCCCTCTTGGGAAGGGAGAGGGGTTAACAGAGATCACCTTTCATTCATCTAGTGGCTGGCCCAGCCATAACACTGGACACAGTGGTGTTTTCACAACTTCTTTAAGGTGTACACCTATCATGATACTCAGAAACACTTTTAAATGGTACATACATTCAGTTATATTGATTTTTTGGGTGCATGAAAATTTTAAATATCTCTGAAAGTTATCTGATGTATGAACACTCATTCATATACTTTTTATTTCTTTTGTCATTAAACATGAATAAAAATATCAGTTATGATAAACAAGAAAATCAATAAATGGGTGAAAATACTCAAAGAGGTCCAGAATATATACATATTTAACACAGGAAGAACTTAGAATAACTGCAATTAAATATATAAGCTTTTGATCACAATCTAATAAAAACAGTCATTAAAAGTTGCATAAACTGAACTGTCTTATATTATAATTCTGTATGGTTCCGAACTATATCTAGACCAGTACTGTGAATCTAGGTTATTCCTCAAGGCAGATGACTTTTTTAAAATATACTAAATTCAGCTAATTTTCCAAATCCTGTCTGAAATCATGCTTATAATCAGTTTTGCACACTGTCTCCAAAATCTTTTGTTTGTAGAAAATAGATGATCTGCTTTCTCAACATTGAGCTTTATATATGCAATATTTTGTGGAAAAAAAACCAAACTTCTGTGCAAACTAATATGAAAAGAAAGCCAGGGAATGATCAGGTAGAAAGTTAAGGAAATAATACTACCAACTATACTTATTTGTAGCAGAAACCAGATTTGCACCACTTTATGCTTTTCCTGACCTTCAAACTTTGCTTACACATAGTTATGAAATCAGAGCTGGTTCCCAAAGAAACATTTAAATGTCTTAGAAACAAATCCAATATCCTAAAACTAATATTCTTTCATTTGATTCTTTTTAAATGCTTAGAAGCTATGTGGTGGTTCTGAAGAAAGATTAATTTAACTTAGAACCATAGCTATTTAAACTTTAGAGTTTAAATAGCCACTCTAATGCAAACAGTATTTCAGCTTATACACAATCTGTTTTTATCTTCACAGGATTTACGTTAACCTTCTAGAAAATCACTGAATTGCTCATTACATCTTGGCATGTAAGACAGAATAATGTTGAAAAAAACTTTATACTATTTTGAATATTTTGTATTCGGTGACTTGGTTAAGCTATAGTGGTTTGTTTGTTTGTTTGTTTGTTTTTTAATGCATACTGCCATTAATATAATTTATAAAACAGTACATACTATGAGCTGAATCTCATCAGTGTTAGATATGCAATAATTGTTAGATGTCTTCAGGTGACCTAATATTAATAACTGGCTACGCAGTAGAGCCCAGAGAGTGGTGATCAGTGATGCAGAGTCCAGCTGGAGACCTGTAACTAGTGGAGTCCTCTGGGGATCAGTGCTGGGTCCAGTCCTGTTCAACATCTTTATCAATTACCTTGATGATGGGACAGAGCACCTTCTAGCAAGTTTGCTGATGACACAAAACTGGGAGGAATGGCTGATTCACCTGAAGGCTGTGTGGCCACTCAGAAAGATTTGGACAGAATGGAGAGCTGGGCAAAGAGGAACCTCATGAGGCTTAACAAGAGGAAGTGCAGAGTCCTACACCTGGGAAGGAACAATAAGATGAACCAGTACAGGTTAGGAGGCGATCTTCTACAGAATTGCTCTGTGGAAAAGGACCTTGGACTCCTGATAGACAGCAAACTACACGTGGGACAACAATGCGCCCTTGTGGTCAAGAAGGCAAATGGTATCCTGGGGTGCATTAAGAAGAGTGTGGCCAGCAGATCAAGGCAGGTTATCCTCCCCCTCTACTCTGCCCTATTGAGACCGCGCCTGGAATATTGAATCCAGTTCTGTGCTCCTCAGTTCAAGAGAGGCAGAAATCTACCTGAGAGAGTCCAATAGAGGGCTACGAGGATGATTAAGGGGCTAGAATACCTGCCTTATGAGGAGAGGCTGAGAGACCTGGGGCTTTTTAGTCTGGAAAAAAGAAGACTTGAGAGGGGATCTAATTGATACCTATAAATACATAAGGGCTGGGTGTCAAGAAGGTAGGGACAACCTCTTTTCACTTGTGCTTTGTGATAGGATAAGGGACAATAGATTCAAGTTAGAGTACAGGAAGTTCCCTCTCTACATGAGGGAAAACTTCTTTACTGTAAGAGTTGTAGAGCACTGGAATAGACTCCCCAGAGAGGTTGTGGAGTCTCCTTCTCTGGAGACTTTCAAGACTGGTCTGTATGCTTTTCTGTGTGATCTGCTGTAGTTTTGTCTTGCTCTACAAAGGGAGCTGGACTTGATGATTTTCAGAAGTCCCTTCCAACCCCTAACCATTCCATGATTCTCTGATTCTGTGATAACATGGCTAAATTCACTTTTTGACCTATGCAATGAAATGGACACATTTAAAATTAAGTCCATATAACTGAATTTGTGTGTCTAAATCTGACATGTCTAGAATTAGATAAAGTTATTTGTGCTCTAAAAATCCACATTATATTTTCACACCTTGAGGAAAATTACCCCTGTCCTGGCCTTGATTAATGATCAAAGTCACTTTCATTTTCTTGTGCTAGTAGAGAGTTTGCATGTTCCTACACTCATGGGAAGGGTGTCTTAAATAATCTGTACTCTCCCTGTATAGCTGTAAGTAACCATTTCAGAACAGAATTTGTGAAAATTAGTCATAAATAAACCAAAATTCTATGTAATTTAAGATCCTCAATTTATGTAGATTTCAGACATTACAAATTAACTTAGAGAAAAGGGCTTAATAAAATTTATGTGAGTTGGCAATAATTCAAGATATTTTCTTGTATGAAGTGTATGTATATATAATGTACATGTATATATATAATTAGGTAAGCATACACAGACTAAAGATGGAAAGAATCATAAAATCATAGAAAAAAAAGGAAGTTGAAAGGGACCTCCAAAGGTCACTTAGTCACATCTCTTGCTCAAAGTAGGAACAGCTTCAATATTAGTTCAGGTTCTTCATGGCCTTATCTAGGTGAGTTTTGCACTTCTTCAAAGAGAGAAATTCTGTAAGCTTTTTGAAGTAAGTTGTTCCAGTGCTTAACCTCTCACCGTGAAGAATGTCTGTATCCAGTAGGAATTTCCCTTCTTGCAACCTCATTTATTTTGCCTCTTGCCCTTTTGCTTTGCACATATGATAAGCATCTGACTCCATCAGGTCTACAACATCCCTGTAAGTTGTGAGCCACCTGCCCCAGACTTCTCTTGTTCAGGCTGGACAAGTCCAGCTCTCTCAACCTCTCTTCATACATCTTATGCTTCAGACTCCTGACCTTTGCATCCCTTAGTTGGACTGTCTTCCATTCACTGACACCTTCCTTGTACTAGGAGGTCCAAAACTGAACAGGGTATTTGAGAGGCAATCTCAAAAGTGTCAAATAGAGCAGAATAATAATTTCCTTCACCTGCTGGCTACCCTCTTGCTAAGGCAGCCCAGTTAGTTTTCTTTCGGACAGGGTACTGCCAGTTCATGTTCAGTTTCTTCTAAATGAGGACGCCTGGGTCCTTTTCCATCAAAGAGCTTTCCATCTTATCAGTTCTGAGTCTATATTGAGACATGAGATTATTTTGACTCAGTAAGGATTTTCCATTTTTTGTTGCTGAACTTAATGAGGTATCTGTTGTCTATTCCTGCATTTCACTGAGGTGTCTGTGAGTGGTAACCCTGCCCCACATACCATCATCTCCCCATGATTTACTATTACCTGTAAAATTGCTGCTGCTGTATTCCATCTCATTGTCTGGTGACTGATGAAAATAATGCCCCTAATACAGACAAGAAGAATGTTATCTGGAACTCAAGGAATTGATAAAAAGTAGTTTGCATTTTCTACTTCATTGTCTGGAAAATGACAAATATGAAGTTTCGATGTTATGGGAAAAAAAAAATCCTAATGTTCACTTCTTTCTTTTGAAAGATACAGAGAGTAAGACAAAGAGTTATAGGGTAGGAAGCTAAAATTATGTCTGAGGTAGGAGATTATTGCTAGTTTGTTTAATAAAAGTTGTTTCAGAATGACTGAACATTGCTATGCCTTCAGGTTTTGAGGACAGAAAAGAATAAATCACTCCTGTAAAGAATGAAGACTGAAAAATAAGTAAATTATTTTAAAGTCAGTTTAGCAGCATCATGAAACTTCTATTTACATTTTAATTCATTCTGTTTCTCTACTGGATATAGAATAATTTATCATCATCTGAAAGTTGAATCATTACATAACAATTGGCTGCTTAGCAGTTTTGATGATAACCATACAGAACAAAAAGAAGCAATTAATGCAATGCTCTATGCCTGGCAGGTCAGTTTCTCTCTGTATGCTTACAAACTGATCTGAATATTGGTTGTTTTTTTTTTTCCTAAAGTTTTAAGAAAATTTAATTTCTCAAAAACATAAGATTTTTTTTGTTTTAATGTTTTGCTACTTACAGTGCTTAGTGACTTACATAAAAAGAACTTGCTTGACAGCATTCAGCCTCAATGCTTTTATTTTTCTTTGTAAATGCTAACATCCAGTATAAAGAATAGGAATCTCATATGTTGCATGAATAAAACTCTTGGAGGAATCTCTCACATGTTCTGTTTGTTAGTTTGTTTGTTTTTCACATCTAATATAAGTTCATTCCCGTATCTTTTCTTTTTCTTCCTGTTTTATTGTGTCATCTTTCTTCAGTGTCAGCTCTCCTCTTTCCTACCAACCTTTTTCTGTTTATCTAGTAAGAACTGTTTAGTCTTCTTAATAGGATCACTATATCTTTATTTTCACCCTTTCCCACTCTGAGAGGTTTCTAGTCTCTCTTCTGAGTCATGCTCTAGTCCCTTCCTGTCTTTGTTCATCCCTGCAATTTGTTTAAGTTAAGTTAGTATTAAGGTAGGAAAGGTCAGGTGCCCTCAGCTTCGTTTAGCTTTACAGTGCAAGATTAATAGCTAGAATTCTGCTTTTCTCCAGGATTCATTTTTCTTCCACTCTAGGTAGAGAATTTCCTAATTCTAAATGCTTATTTAGCTTGAACTCATACTACTAGTGGACTTCAAGCTGACAATAGTAGTAGATGAAGATATGGAAACACTATTTTTTCCTTATACTGTAAATAATGCCCTATCTTTGATATATAACGTCCATAACATAGTATGAAAGACAAATACAGTGAACCTTTTTTATACATATTCATTGCAGTTTTCTTGATATATTTTACAAAGACATAATTGATAGTGGGAAGTAGTGGCAATGTGATTAGTATATGGTGTGACAAATTAATTTGCAATAAAAATACCAGAGATGAATCAATTGAATCCTGATTTAAGAAATTTCAGAACTATATCAAGATGATTGAAAACAAAAATATAAAATAAAATATTTGAGGTAGGAAATGACAGTTTTCATTTAATTCTTAATTTAATTTTTATGGAGAATTTACTAAAAGGGTTTCTTCCCTAAATTTAGATATTTTAAAATGAGAATATGGTAATTTATGTTACCTATCCATTGTCCTAGCATCTTTCTGTAGTAGTGTAGATAAAAGTGCACACAAAGCATTTTTCTGTTGTGTTCAAAATGGGAATAAAAAAAAGGTTGGCTTGTGTTTTTTCCTCTGTGATGATTCCAAAAGTCCCATTTCTTTGCAAACCATTTTTAAATGCAGTGAGTGTGCCTCTGATGAACCCAAATTGTAAATAAATCATAAATATCTATCTTAGATTTAGAAGATAATAATTTTGCACTAGATGGGTCTATATAACAATGTTGGTTTTGTTGTTTATTTTAATCTCCTCTCTTTTCACCATGAAAATATGTAGAATATTGATAACAATGTGTCAAGGAAAGGTGAGACTACTGTCGTTTAAAAAGAAGATCAAAGCAGAATATGCTAAAAATAATTAAAAAGGGTTTTGCATATAGTTGTACATCTGTCTTCCCTTAATATTCCTTCTTCTGTTTTTCTCCCATTTTTCAGCAAATGAGAGTTTCAGAAATTGGAACAAACATTTGGCACAAAGCACCTGCTTGGTTAAGACCAGTGAATCTGTCAGCCGAGCTGGCCCTGCCCAGACAGACTTGTTGCACATAGAAGAATGGGATGGACTCTCTGTTGTTTGTGAGAAAAATCTGTTGGGGAAAACTGTGTGGGTCTTTCTTGCTTCAGGTGAGGGCAAACCCATCTGTGGGGTTGTCTCTGCTCAAAGCCATGAACATACTTGGAAGAAGATGGTGAAGTCCATTGTGTACCACAAAGGAATTTAACTTTGACTGAGAGAATTTAATTTCAGGGTATATAATATAAAGTAGTGTATAATAGTGATAAGTTGTTAAAAATCCTTTCTAGATAGCAATGTGTCATCTAGGAGCTCCAGGATGAACCCACAGCATGTGTGCACAAACCCTGATGAAGTCTATACCATGTCTCCTGCCAAGCAAAGAACATTTCCTGATTCCTCCACATTCCTGACCTTCTGGAACATGACCTGCAGTATCCTGCCCTGAGACACTGACAGGATGAATGCTGACCTGCAACCTGGACACCACATATTTTTGTATAGACAGTTCCTAACTTGATGAATGAGTGTGGCAGGAAATGATATGGAATAAGGGGTGGAATGTTGGGGTTTAAGGGTGAACAGACTGAGTGGGGGGGACAGATGGTAACCCTAGGATCCTGAGGAGTGAGAAGGCAGATGTTATTCCCTCCTGTTCCCTGACACACTCCATGTAACAAGGAGACCAGAAGTTCAGGGGGCTCTTCCTTCCGAGGCTCTGAGAGTTGCAAGGACATCTCAGTTTGGCCGGGCCTGACTCCACGTGAGCCGTGCAATCCATCAACATCCCAGAGCAGGCTTTGTATGTAGTTCTGTATCCTTCTTCCCTTAATATTCTTTTTTCTGTTTTCTCCTGTTATTCATTAAATTTGTTATAGTCTTAACTTCCAGTCTTGGGTGACACATTTTTATTTTTCCTTATTCCTCTTTTTATCTTCCTTTGGAAGGGCAAGGGGAAAGGAACTAATAGAGAGAAATCCTGCTCCGTGTTTCATGTGGGCTTGACCTGAGCCTTAAATGGAAATACTCATTATTTGAAAAAGATGTGATCTATTAGTAGATAGAATATCTTGCATATTTATCTCTTCTACTACACTTGTTTTGATTGCTTTGCTATTATTTGTAATTAGGAGTGCAATGCTGAATGATAAAAATATAAAGCAAGCATAAAAGCAACTGACTGGAACATTTTATGATGGAGAAAACAACTCTGAGCTTTCAGCAAACTGTCTTAAGGCTGTCTAATATAAAGCCAAGTGATGAAGTACTGAGTTAATGAAATGACAAATTAAGAATACCTATTCCACGAGGCTTTATACAAGTTTCTGTATATTGAAGGGGTTTGAGGGGATTTTATTTTTTTTTCTTGTTATGCACTTGAAACCAACTGCTAATTAGCTCAAAATAGCTAATTATTCTGCAAAACGTTTGAGTTCAGAAGCAAATATCTTTACATTTCTAATTGAATAATTATGCTATGAGGATCTATCACAGCTTCTGTCACAGAACAGCAGACGTTGGAAGGGACTTCTGGAGGTCACTTGGTCCAACCCTGCCTGCTCAAGAGAGGTCACCTAGAGCCAGTTGCCTAGGACCATGTCCAGATAGGTTTTGAACATCCTCAACAAGGGAGAGTCCACAATCTCTTTAGGCAAGCTGTGCCAGTACTTGGTCACCCTGACTGTAAATTGTTTCCTGATGTTCAGATGGACCACCCTATGTTTCAGTTTGTGCCCATTGCCTTTGGTTCTGTCACTGGACACCACTGAAAAGAGTTGTCTGGATCTGTTCTCTTTGAAGCCTCCCTTCAGATATTTATGTGCATTGAGAAAATCCCCCTGAACCTTCTCTTTTCTAGGATAAACAGTCCCAGATCTCTCAGCCTTTCCTCAAAGCAGAGATGCTCTTGTCCCTTCATGATCTTAGTGACCTTTTGTTGGACTTTCTCCAGTATGTTCTTGTAATGAGGAGCCCTGAACTGGACACAGCACTCCAGATGTGTCCCTAGCAGTGCTGAGTAGAAGGTTAGAATTGCCTCCCTACAAAACATTTGTTCTAAATGAACTTCAGGACGGCTTTACTGCTGTCACTTCTGAGGTCAGTCCTGATGTATCACCACGACTTTAAGGGTGATTCATTTTCCACATGTGATATCAACAACAATTACAGGATGTGAAAGGTCATCTCTTCTGTATTTTCCCTCTCCCTTCCTCCTTTTCTCCTCCTTGACCCTGGAGCTAGGACATACTTCTCAGCCCTGTAGCAGACATGTAGCAAGGTCTCTCCTCTCCTACAAGATGTTGTCATCTTTGAGGAAGTTCAACATGTTTCATCAACAGGGATCAAAAACATGAAGGACATTCCAAAGGTCATGGAGTTGAGAAAACAAGCATATGCTGTGAAGTATAAAAAGATTCATTGTCATTGAAAATCAACAGAAAACCAACAAAGTACTATTGCCAAAAGTAAGAAAAATTCAGTAGCTTCACCTCAGGATGTAAGGGCATGGCTGAAGGCACATTAATTGACTAGTGTGATAAAACCTGTGAAGTCAATGCAAACAAGGCACAGAGAAGCAGAAAATATAAGCAACCTTATACAGAATATATTGAAGGCATCACTGCCAGGAAAGGAAAAAAGATGAAAAATAAAAGAAACAGAAGCTCCCCATGCTGATCTGTATTTGTAGCTGAAAATTTCCCTGGGGGTCCCTTTATCTGATTAATTTGCTCTGTTTGCAATGTCAGATTCTAAGCAGATACAGTGGCATGCATAGTCTGAGTAAATAAGGGAATCTGTAATTGAACCATTATGTAACACTTTATACCAATTCTTTCACACTATATAATGTATCAGGAATTGGACAAGTGACCCACTGGGAGAGTGGGCAGATAGTTCTGGCCATTTAATCGACATCGGGGGTGTGAAAAATGTCAGCCATGGCAATGGATGTATTATGCACCCATAGCAAACCTATGAGGACTATGCCCTAGTAATAATGAGCATTCAAATTGTACTAGAAAATACACAACTGTGTTAAATAGAGGTAATACCACTATATGTGTAGTGCTTACCTAGGTAGATGACAGTGTCAGTTTAGCACACCACAGACATGGAGTGGGTGGCAGATAATACTCAGATACCTCGTTGAAGATATAGAACAACAGAATCCATCAACAATTATAAGCCGAATGCATCAGAACTTTCCTGAACAAGTGGGAGCTCTACAGGATCATGTACTCTAGGATAAAACTTTCTTCCATCTGGCAAGTGACACAGAAGTTGCTGCATGAATTGCAGCAACAGTGTATGATTACTGTGTCCATCCATCATGCTGGAATGACTACACAGCCACTAACTTGTTACATAGCATGTACATAGCTTGCTCTATGTACATCTCCTGTTGTTATTGCATCTTTGTCAGATAGCTGCCATAAACTTCTAGAATATTATGGTTAGCATTACATCCTATCTAATACTGTTTAGATCTGCTATGGTGTTAGTCTTTATATGTTTATAGCTGTACTCCTATGCATTGGTGAGAGCGGAAAGAGCCTGCATTACATCCAAAGTGATGTCTCACCTCTCAAGTAGTCTAAAGAAGATTACAGAGTGGGCAGGCTGCCCTGAATGACAGACTGGATTGCAACCCTCATACTGTGAAAACAGCAGCTGTAGACAGTACCCTGAACAACAGTTATTCCCTGTGGGAATTCAAGTGGTGGATTGTTTCACAGTCTCACAGATGCTTTAGTCTTTATAATGCTGAGGACCTTCCTATTTGCAATTCAGTGACTTGTTTTACGCTTGCATCTGGACCACTTTTTGCCTAAGTTGCTGTGACTGTATTTTTCTGAAGCTATTGTGGCATGGATTTTCTCTTGTTGCTTTCTTGCATACTTAGGAGTAACTATATAGTAAGAAATGAGGTGAGTCCATCAAGTCATTTCTCAGTGAGAAGTTTTCTGCTGATTTTTAAAAGATGACAGTAATTTTTTCTGTCTTCTAAAATGGATTGAAAAATAAAAGAAAAATACAATTTTTTAAAAATGGAACAGATGTTCTATTTTGTTGTGTTCTACTTTGATGATTTTTTTTTTTCCTATGTATGTGTCCTTTAGAATTTTTCTTGCTCAGCTTTAAAATAATCATGTGTCCTGTCTATATCAAGTCAGATTCTGGATTAGGGGACTAGTTTGGATGCACATTTTCTTATTGCCTTAATGACAGGGTAACAAATTGGAAGATATCAAAGTGTCTACATATGTGCATTTCTGTTAAATATACAAAATCCCCTTGGAATTCTTCATGAATTTATTTATCTCAGAAGTATGATTACAATTATGTTTACATGATTATGCAGGTCTAAGGAAATAGGACTTTTGTTCCCTTACACCTGTTCATTTTTTCTTTGTATTTTTTTTCCTTTTTTTTTTTTCCTCCATGATTCTTGATCATTGGTATATTTCTAACAGATTCTTACAGGTACAAGGATGAACTTTCTTGTGATGTTCCTGTGAACGAGGCAAAAGGAAAGACAGGTTCATGGTTATGTCTTGCATTATTGGCGTAATAACCTTAGCAGCTTGACAGTTATTCCAGTACCTCTGTCAAATATGAATGCAGAAGTGGATTAACATTCCAATCTTAAATTTGCATTTGAAATTGATTACTGAATAAGATGAATAGCAATCACAGATGAATCCACTCAGCTAACTTCAGATGACTATTAGTAAACAGTTTAGTAACCCTTTAGATTCTTCTTAGAGAACAGAGGAAAACAAACAATTTAAAAATTCATCTGGACAATTTCCAATTTATTCCTTAAGGTACCATGAAACAAAACCAGGAAAACCTCCCCCCCAAAAAAAACAACCCCCAAACCCCAAACCTAATTTATTTTCTTCATTGTCCTAAAGGGATTGCATGAGACTATCTCAAGTGTAAGTTCTGAGTAAATTGGAACATTCTTTCCATATGGGATGTAGATTTAAATGATGATTCCTGTCTCATAATGCTTGGTAGGACAAATTATCCAAGGGTGAAGCGTAAGACAGTAAGACATGAAATACTAAGATGTGATATTACTTAGAAACCAATACCTCCTTCCCAGAAGCTGTGGCAATTAAATTTGTGATTTCTCTTAAATTCTTGAATATATTTATAAAAACAGACATGAAAAGGTCAAAATACAGTTTCTTAAGTCCTCATTTAATAAAGCACTACACTATATATACTACTGCCATGCTTATTCCTTGATATAAAATCCTTCATTTGAAAGTAAGAAGACTAAAGTCAACTTGAAACACTGACTTGGAACAATTGCTTGGGGATATGTGACTGTGAGTCTTGATGACCTAACAAGTACAGGGAATAAAATAATGACCTAATCCTGCAAATACTACACCGAGAACACAGTAACCCCTGAGTTTTACCATTCACATTTCAAGAATTTTGAAGCTTTTATAATTGGGGTACAAAATAATGTTCCTTTTTTGTCAAGACCAGGATGGAAAACTAAGAATTAAATAGTTGCAACACAACATTTGCTGCATAAATATAAGATTATATAGTATTCCTAAAACCTACCATGTCATAAAATGTTATTGTACCATTGTCATGATACAATAGATGTCATTCCTATTTCAAGAAGAGAAGCGTAGACTTCTCTGCTTACAGAAGACATATTCTCATAGTCTTTAATACATGAAAGTGTTTTGGAACTTCACTGTATGCACATATAGTATACAGGCATATTGATTTAATTCTAGAAAATTTATATACATTTTCTGGGACAGTATTTTCAATATGTTATACTTTGACATCTAGGAAAAAAGTCTACTTTGTTTTTACTTGTTCTCATTTCACAATACATCAACTCTACATTAATTTAACTGATTGTATGTTAGAATGTTAATATGAAAGTATTTCTGACCACATACTAATTTATAGAACAATGACACTTATCTCTCTGAAGGTGTGAAACATGCAGCATGTTACCATTTAATATGCTGTGAGAAAGAACTCAAAACCAAATACTGAAGAATTTAAAAATCTAATTTTCCTTCATAAATATGTATTCAAAATAATTCAATGAACTGAATACTTGACTAGTGATATTGTAGCATTAAAAAAGACAGAAACATTACCAAAAAAATTCCTTACTGTGCACAGTTGTTGTTTAAACTCATCTGAAAAGCTTACAGGCATTTATTATCGTAGATTAATTTCTCAGATGCCTTTAGATGTTGTGTGGGTGGACTGAAAGAAAAAATAAAAAGTTATTAGTTACTTTATTTTTCCTGACTTCAAAATTGTGGATTTCTTTTTACTTATTTCTCTATATGTCCTTTATGGCTAACACCCAAGGATAGATTCTATCAATCAGAATTTTGTCCTTTAGGTGTGTTGTGGTTTAACCTCAGCAAAGTTATAACTGCAGCTGCTTGCTCACTCCTCCCTCTCCCAGTGGGATGTAGTGAAGAACTGAAAAAAAAAGTAAAACATGGGTTGACATAAGAACAATCTAATAATTAGGATAAAAATAAATATAATAATAACAATACAATATGATGATTATAATAATAATTGTAATGAAAAGTAATATAACAGAAAAAAAAGAAAGATAAAACACAACAAAAGGACAAGTGATACACAGTACAGTTGCTCACCACCAGCTAACTGATACCCAAGCAGCAAGCATGTCCCATCCCATTCCCCCCTACCCCCCCCTTCTCCCCCCCCC